>VURO01011605.1:7859-49747 GCA_015108175.1 Pelvicachromis taeniatus
GGTTTTAGCTGAAAATGAAAAAAAAAGGAAGAAAAATGCCATGCCTAGAATTGCTTTTTAAATGTATCATTTAAAAAAGAGTGTATACACAAAAAGATAAAGGTTAAAAAAGAACAAAAAAGAGGAGAAATGAGTACGAACGACTGGAGAAAGCGGCGCATGTTTAAACAGAAGAAAAGATGGGTGAGATCAGTTTACGCATACGCTGACATTTTTAATTTTCTATTATTTTTACTGAAGGTACATTTCTGTGAATTCTACAGGTATAAGCTTTTTGCAGTCAGTGTTTAAGAGAGCGAGAGAGATCGGTATTGGATATTCATCCTGCAGCAATGGACAAAGCTCATAATTTCAGAGAAGATGCGTTTTCCAGGAAAATTGAACAGAGCAATTTGTAGTTCAACCGATGACTCGCAATTTTGTGCCTTTTTATGGCAGGACAGGATATTATAGAATGCTAGATGAATACTGAAGACAATGAAGATTTTTTGTGTGTGTGTGCGGGCTAAGCAAGTAATTTAGCATTGAAAGTGTGTTTTTTGTTTTCTGGAAGTGAAAGGGAGAATTCTGACGTGAGGATGAAATAATAGACTTGTAGATATGTGTAACCTATTGTTACCCTTATGAAAGACAAAATCATAGAGAGATTGCATTGCTAATATTAAGTGGCAGTTGTTATTAGAAAATTTGTGAGTTTAGTATTACTGAAACCTGCTTTCATGAGAGTGCAGTTTTTAGGAGTTAATACTAGATTGTATGGCTTATTTAGATGAGCAGTTTTGTCTCCATTTAGAAACTCTCAGTGGCTCTCATCTTCAGTTTGTAACGCACTCCTGTTTGAAATCTCATAAATCAATACATTTAATAGAGGACAAGTGCAGAGGAAGTTGTCTGCACTTAAGACACTGCTATTTTCCTCTTACTGTGTGAGAATTCTTATGCATTGCTGAGATATTGAACTGAACTCTGGACCTGTGAATGCCAGCTCAATGCCACCAAGACAAATGCCACTACATTGTTTGTGTTAAGTGATATTGGCTATTTTGATTTTAAAGGGAAAATCAACAAAAACTGCAGTTCTGAACACAATCTGGACTGCACCGGGAACAGACATGAAAAGAGAGACGGTGCTGGTGTTTCATTAATAAGCTTGAAAGATGGTACATGCAGAGAACATGCCAGCTGAGTGTGCACTACTTTTACTGCATCCTCCCATGAATTTTTGATCCCTCTCTTGCCGCTCCCTGCCTCTCTGTTCTCTCATTAGAAGAGACAGCCAGTTGGCCCCCATAGCTCTTTACAGTACATCCCAAATGTAATCATTAGCATTTTATTCATAGCTTCTGAATCTCACTCTATTTCAAACTCAATAACATTCGCTTTGTGCTTACAGTCCCATAACATTATGATCAGCACCATTAGCAGGAAGCTCTGCATTAACTGTTTTTGTGGTCGTGGTTAAGCACCTTTGTCTAGAATTATAATCATCAGGGCAAATTTAGATTCAGGCCCTATTCAGTGGTTTAAAGTGACTTTTTTCTTCTTCTTTTTTTTAAATGATTTATAGTCCCACATTTAAGCAGTGTGTAAAGTTACAAAGCCCAAAGTCAGCACCAGAGAGACTATGTCTCTGCTACAGAACTGAAAAACTTTCTTTGTGGGTAAACCTTCTCATCTGTTAGCCTACCTGTCTTTGTCACTATGTAAAAAAATAAAAAAAATAAAAAATGTAAAATACCCACATAGCGGCTACTTTGGCACACTCTCAAGGAACGATGCAGTCTGCCATTATTTACTTTGAACAGCCGCTTCTGCTTTCAGAATGTCTCATCTACGATCAAAGCACAGCAAATGTTCCTTTGTTCGCTTCAACAGTGAACACAAGAGTCTTCATGCTGTCTTTTGCAGACCAGGTGAGCAATCAGGGCACAGTCGTCTTTTTTTTTAATGGCGGAGGGTTAACAGGGACTGGAGGTACCCCCAGTTAAAATGATCTTTCATTAATAGACAGTGATACTCTGAGCCAGCAAGACATCTACCTCAGCGAGGGCTTCCTATTCCTAGACCAAACTTTGTGTCAATGCATGAAACAGTTTCTGAGAAATATAACTTTCGGTTTGTCAGATTGGTCAGAATTCGCGGTGGTGTTTTAAAAAATCTGAAATTCCTTAGATAAAGCTTGGCGTGAAGTTTATCTGTGCCAATTTTGGTGACGATTGAAAGAAAAAAAAAGTGTTTTCAATAAACCAATTAAGATGCCATGACGAGCTGCCATCTGTCAGCCTTCAGGCCTCCTGCAGTATTACAAGTTAAGAAAATAATTTTTGGTTAAAGCAAACACTGTAATTCAGCAGCTGAAATACTATTTGACTGACTGTTGAATGCAGCAAAGTTTATGGCATTTTGAATAACAGGATCCTGAGTCCATAAACCAGGCTTGGTTTTCTCATTTCCTGTACTTGCAACTTTAAATTGGCAATCAGCTTTGATGGACAAACACTTTTGAAAATCAAAAGAACAAAAGAAGAAGAGAAAGCTGTAAAAGAGAAGAAACCCTGTGGGTTCCTATGCTGCTTGGCTGCTGCTTAGCTTCTTAAACCAAGTCTAAAATAAAGGGTTGTATATGTATAATTTATACAATGTGCTATCACTGCATCAGAACTCGCCTGCAATTCTCAAGCAAGATGCTATAAGTCATACTGTTTCACTGTCAGGAACAGTATTTGGAAATGGCATGACAGAGCACTAATCGGGAAGCAGTGAGGCTATCCATTGGCATGCTAAGTGTCCTCAGGGCAACATTAGCCATCTGCATGCAACTATAATGCCCCTTATAGCTTAATTAAGTACTCTTGTGTATATATGGGTCTCTAATTTTCCGCCTTATCTTTATGCTGTGCATTTGAATAAATTCTCTGTCTCACTTTCGCAGTGTGAGAAATGTGCCTTATGCATCAGGCTTGTTTGTCATTGTTGATCCTGATCATCCTACGGCAAGCAGGAGAGGGAGATGAGACATCAGACAGACAGGGAGATCAAAATTAGCAAACTCTATTCAAATAACAATGTTTCTGTTATTTATTTAGTTGTTTAAGACTGTATTTTCTCTGCATCTTCTTTTTTCCTTCCTTCACTCCTTCTGTGTTATGCACATGCCAGCATTAAAGCCCAGCTGACACCGAAGCTGAGGCTGTAAGCAAACACATTATAAAGATCTTGTGGAGAAAAAAAACTGAGCAATGTCATACCAGTTTCTAAATCCTGAGAACGTCTTTCCTGTATAGGAATTTCTGCATGTACACGTTTCAGTAAATCACTGACCCTATATCCCATGTTCCTGACACAAAGGCAATGAAGGTTGACTCAAGACTTTTGCACAGTAGCGTAAAATGGCAGTATGTCAGCACGTAGCTCCAGATTATTGACACAAAACTTTTAAATCTAGAGAATGTGAATGATCACATTGGTTGGACTCTAACTTTTCTTTTTTTGAGGGGGGCGGAGACAGTGAGCATAAAGCAGAGCAGCAGAGAATGAGGATGACATGTGCATATCCTCTGTACTCACAAACTATTTCACTTCTGCCACCCAACATGTCTCTCTTGCCTCTCTCAGGGCCCAAGATATGTATGTCGGTCAGGCTTTACTTTGAAGTTAAGCCTGTCCGTTCTGTCATTTGTTGTGGTTTGTTTACTTTTTTTGCTGGCTTGCCTTCCTTACCCTTTCCCTCATTCTGTCAGGCTGGGTTGAGGGTCTTTTATTTGGCCAGCATGGGCCATGGTCCAGTATAGTGCTCTCTGGTTTATTCTAATCAAATGGCCCCAGCCAGAGACAGGAGAAAGGTCCTCAGAATATGGACAGGCTTTATCAGGGACAGCCAATTTATCACTGCTGACTTTGGCATTTCCTCTCCTAATGTTAAAGTGAGGAAGTATGAGGCAGGAAAAAACAACAGAGGCTTAATATTTAATCTTACTAAAAGTATTTAGAGCTCACAGTACACAATAACAAACCCAACCCATTGCCAGGACAAGAAGTTATAAATCAATATCTAATTAATGAGGAGAGTATAAATCACTGTAGGCCCCAATTTAATAATCAATAGTGGTATTTCTTACTCGTGGTCAATGTAGAATGGCCCCAAAGTGCCTTCAACTCTTTATTTGCTAATACTGCAATTATAGCTGCTATGCCAATTGAGGTAAATCAGTGGAGACGCAGAAGCTGATTATTCAGCTTATTTCATCCTCACAAAAAAAACTTCAGATTCAATTGACTTTCAGTGTTTTTCATCAAGCATCTAGTGTACTAGCAAAATGTGGGACTTCTGCATACTCTGCTGTAAGTACTGTGTAGTATTTTTGTTAACTCCCTAAAATGAAAACCCCAAACCTGACGATTTGCAAAGTTTCAGCAGCTACGCATAAAATGACTGACATCTTCCTAACTTTGGGAGCAAAATAGTAATTTCCCTCTTTTGCTCGCTCCATCACATCACTCATCACTTCAGTTATCAGCACCTTGCTCCGGTTTTTCTCCGACTATAGCATTGCAGTGCAGAACACCTTGGCTGCTGTGCTTTTTTCCCAAGTCATAGCCGTAAAAGGATTACATTGTATGAACACCGCTCTCTCCTTCTGTTGGATCACCATTTCTTAAGAAAAAAAAAGTTGGAAAAAAGAAATAAAATTCTTAGAGGCATTGATTCCCCTGACTTTGCTTTCATTTTATCTCCTACTATACACTTTGAGATGTTCCAAAGTTTTTGAGTGGCAAGGGGAGACTATATAGGTGCTAGAGGGAATAGACTTTTTATTGATAATTGATATGAACTGAATGGATGGAGTGCTGCAGTGGCAATATAAACCCTACTGTACTTTTGGCCAACACAGAACAGGACCTGTGAGCTTACTGCCAATCTCAGCTGCTTAGAAAACAGTTGAGCTGTGGTTTTCTGTGGGTCAGAGGCATCTGTTCAGTGAGTGAATAATAAACAGCTAGTGTTCTGGGCTCACATCTAAGACCAGCATATCTTACATGTGTCCCTACCCTGCTCGTTTAAACCCTTTAAATAAATCTATATAGATTAGTACTCACTTATCATTGTGTTGTAATTTTTTAACTCCATTATTAGATCTCGTGTGCTTATAAAGTGTACTGTAGCAAGACACTTCACACAAAATCACACTTTATGATTTTATAAGCAGTAGTTTTTGTATCCTGTTTTTTTTCTCATAATAATAGTATTTTACTATTAATACTACCCTATTTCCTAGTATTTACTAAGGATCAGTTTAAAGTAAATGTGATTTCCTGCATGCAGGTAGAACAAGTTAGCAAAGAAATGTAAGCAAAAGAATGTGTTAAACATAGGTCATTGTTTATACAAGCCCCCCCCCCCTTTTATAGAAGAGCAACTGCACTGAGACTGGGAGGTTATCCAAAAGTGCAGGAACTTTAGGGGTTTGTTTTACACAATCTTTATGTGTAAAAAGAGCCATAAGTTTTTCAGTGGACTTGTCTGATCTGTGTAGGTCTTGAAAACAAAGTGGCAAAATAATAATGCCCTCTTGCAATCAAACATATATTTTAAATATATATTGCTCACAGTTGGGTAACAACAGTGGATTTTGTCCTTGAGCGTTTACTCATTTACATACAGTAACTATTCTCCAAGCAGGACTTTTGTAGTTTGTCTGCTACCTTACACATCATTCATCCACAACCATATCAGCCCCCACACACGCTATGCTTCTACCCCCTGCTGCACAGAAATATAATGGCCTTTTATCGATTCTCCCTTCTCTCGCCTTCTTTCTTCTCTTTTCTTGTCCTGCTCTCTGCACTGCAATGAGAGGTTGTTAAGATAAGCTGCGGCATGAGAATGGGGGAGACATGCCTCTTTTTCTTTCTTTTTTTTTGAGCTGGGCAAGAAAAAAAGAAAGGTGTCTTTGTGCTTGCAAGTGTAGGTCTAACTTAATATGTTTGCATATCTATAGTGATATGTGGGTTGCTCTGCAATATATGTAGCACCACTATGTCTATGTGTGTGTGTGTGTGTGTGTGTGTGTGTGTGTGTGTGTGTGTGTGTGTGTGTGTGTGTGTGTGTGTGTGTGTGTGTGTGCGAGCCTGCGTGCCTGTGTGCATGCGCGTTAGTTTATAATGTAGTCATTTTAAGTCATGAATGTTTATCTGCTGGTGTGTACAAATAGGCCTCGTCAATAAGGGATACGCACCAGACCCTCTCATCCACAGGGGGGATATTGAACAAGCAGGCGGTGGCTGATGAGACCTGGGTGGGTTTTACAGATGAAGACGCTGTCTTTGCTGCCTCGTGCATCATTAATGTTGTCTTATTAAATTTCACTTTTTTTGTCATTAGGTGGATTGCATTTGATCTTGTTCACTACTCAGTTCTTTATGAGGATGGACAGTCTCCACAATACATGCTGAAGATCATTAAGACCTCTTTTTTTATCATGCTGTTCCAGTTGTAATGGCTCACTTGGGTACTTTCCATTACATGTAGAAAAGTAGTAATCACACAGAGAAGACGTTTTTATAGGTGCTTATTATCATCAGCACCATACAGTTAGCAGCAAATATATTCATCATTCACTGGGTTAAAAGGATGAGAGTTTATATGGATGTCTCACTTGTTGAGTGTTGGCTTTACTAGAATGCTGGAAATTTAAATATGCTTGAATATCATTTGAATCTGTGAGAAATGAGACTCACTTTTAAATCCATTTCAGGAAATGGATTGTGCGCTCTATATCCCATTCTTAATCATCTATATACTATAAACAATCTGAAACTCAACCAACACAGACTTGCAAGTTTGTTTGTCTTTGTGAAACTCGAAATGTACGAGAGGCCTAACAATTGTGCTTGTAAAGGATAGCACTAAATAGCTTACTTGCAGAAATTTGCCCTCACTTCATTTTAACTTTTGGGTTTGTTTCCCTTGTGGCAGGCCAAACACATCCCTTGAGGAAGATCTATCAGCCACTCCGTCACATTTCACCAAGGTTAAAAAGCAGTTCCTCTGTGTGTATGTCTGCAGATACGGGGGATAGTTAATGACAAAGAAAAACAAAAAGGCAACCGTTTTAATGAACAAATAGATGCCTTTGGCATTCACAGGCTTTTAGTAAGTCTTATTTAAACTGAGCAGTGATGAGAATGATCTACAGTTATAGCACATCTTCTATACGACCAACACACTGAGAACTCAAGGATTACCAGGCATTGTCTTAATTGATCTCATTATTATTTTCTTCCTTCTCTTCTCAAGTGAATCTAGCTATAGCTTTGGAATGACTGCAATTTGGTGTGAAGCATTATTGTCATTGTTTTGTATTTTTTCTTTTAATTGAGATTGGTTCTGGGGAATAATGGGGAATAGCTGGGGAAGACTCGAATAACTGTCATATTGTAACCTCACTGCAATGTAAACCAGTAAAGAGGGAACAATATTTGACATCTGTTTACTGATCTGAAGAATTACCACTGTATACGTGATGTAAAGCTCTGCGTGGTTCAAGAGGGGGCTGTACAAAATCGATTTAAACTAATAAGTGATGTCTCTCGGGGCGGTATCGGCTGGGCTAAAGAGTAGACATTCAAATTACGAAAAATCAAGGGGAGAATTAGAAGTGAGCTTATAACATTTCTGTAGCCCAGAGCTGTGTTAGCTGCTTCTAATCTTCCACTGAACCATCACACCCATCATTGAATATAATGGGTGTGATGTGAGGATGTAGGTATTAGACTTTGGCAAGGTGCATGAAATAAAAATGTATATATATTTTCTTATGTTGAAATGTTGCATTTTTGAATTTTTTTTTGAACGAATAGCGTTTTTGTACGAAAAATGCCACACTTAGGTTTTTTCAGGATTGTTAAATGTGAAGACTTGTTGCTTCATACAGTCTATGTAATGTAAACGAAATGAAATAAGCATGCTTATTAATTGACTGATGCAAAAGTCAGTTTAAAAAGTCTTTACTATTTGTTGTCAAAGATCTTTAAGTGAACAGTCACACAGCCTCACCTGTGCTTTGCATGATCTCTGTAGTAGTAAACAGCACTTCTCACAACTGCTGCTCATCCTTACTGTATGATGGACTACTTTAACGCTAAGGTAAAAAACCTTTTGTAATAACTACATAATTGCATGAGATTTTACCTTCAGATAATAAATGATATTTGAAACTAGGTACACACATTAGGAATATCACTATTAATATAAAACTTATATTTCTTTCTACAAAAGGTGTTTTTAATGTATGCAAACAAACATGAAATGTTGTTTGGTCTAGCTAGAAAACAAAAAGGCTGATTGAGCATTAAAGGCGTAAAGAGTTTTGTTTGCTTTGTTTCACTTGCACTAGTGTGCAGAGAGCATTTAGGTCATTTTAAACACAGCGGTATTCCTGTTATGTATTAGTATTCTTTTTTTATTTTAGCCATTTGTTTTCCTGTTTATGTAATGCACCATATAACTTTGAAAGCTGGCAATAAGTAAATTGTGTTTTTCCAAGTCTACTCATAAATATCATAACGTCTTACATTTAATTTGCCTGCAGTATTTGAGTAATAGCACTGACTTTATGGTTGATATTGTTGGAAATGTTCTGCTCTTTGATGGCGCTCACAAAAAATATTCATAGCAACAAGGATGATGGTCGAGAATAGAACCTCCTCTAAACACAAAATGACTGTGAATTTGTAAAATCAGCAACACCAAAAGCTCGGCAAATAAGGAGGATGAAGGTGTCAGTAGAAAGTAACAGTCAAACATTGTCAGATCATCGGTTTCATGCTGGCTCAGTATTCCAGCATGAAATTGATATTATCATTGACTCGATTATTAAATATGGATGTAACTGCTGCTGGTTTTTAGAGCCATTTTTTGAGGTCTTGATTGCATTATTGCATTATTGCCATTGGCATCTGTAACCAGAAGTGACAAGAGGGATGGAATGCCAGAAGTTATCAGATACAGTAATGCAATAGGTTAGGAAATTGTATCCATGGACTTGAGGAGTGCATCCCATGGAGATGGAGATGTAAGGGGGTATATTATGAAGAACATACACCAATGTTTCTTTGCATTATCTAGCTAGACAAAATGTAAAATCCCCAGTCAGAGATTACGAGTATCATGATGGTGGTTATCAGCTTTCTCTGTTAAACCAGACTTTCTGCTTCAGGCTCTCTGAATGCTTCCATTGAGGACTACCTACTCCAATCAGAGCCATTATCACGCTAATAAATAACAAAGATCTATGAACATTATAAAATATATAGTAAGCAGTAAAATGTAAAACTGGTGCTGAAAATAAGACAAAAAGGTAGTGCTGCATATGATCATTAATCTCCCAATTCCACAATCATCACAAACATGCTGTGCAGGAAGAAAAAAACAATATTGACTTATGTTTATTTTACCACTCTGTGCACACTCACTGCTGCTGTTTTTTGTTTTTTTTCCTAACAGGAAAGCTGCACAACAGACCTCCGAAATTTAAGGATTAAATGTTAGTCGGTGTGTGCAGGTCCTTCAGTCTCTCACATCCTAATAAAGGAGATGTGGAAATGCCTTTAGTTTATCAACAAAAAATTAATAATCATAATTGAAAATTACTGGTAATAAAAAAAAAACTACAAATGTAACAAATCAATTTTCTAATCTGAGCTCCAAAAACTGCAGTTTATTCATCTATAACATGTCTTCCAGAAAATTCCCGATCCCATCCCCTTTTAAACCAAAATACTAAACACCCTCTGCTCAGAACCAGTTTATGTGTGGAGCACATACTACCATGGTGATTATCAAGGGAAAAAGAGGGACAAAACTGTGACCTTAAGCTGGCTAACCTAATCTCTGTTTATAGTGCATCTTTTTGTTGATTCCTACAAAATACAATAAATAATGAATAAAAAACACCAAAAGTGAAGTACAGATTTTTTTTGGCCCAGCTTTTATTATAATGAAGACACAGCACAAGCCTTGTTATTTGTCAGATATTACATTGTCAGATGATAATAAGGCTTGCTGGCACCAAGGCACCAACACCACAAACAGTATCAACACACTGTCACCAGTTGGCTGAGGTGAAGGCTAGTAGATATACAGTGGCCTAATCAACACCCACCTATCCCTCAAAGCAGCCACACGCCTAAAAGGCTAAAGCAAATTAAATTAAATCCTTAGTCAAATTTAAACCGATGAATTATAAAAAAAACAACAACAACAAATCCATTATCGTCAAGGGGGAAATTATCTCAAGCAATGAAAACTGTTTGGTGGCAGTTTCTAAAAGCAAATTTATGCTGTATTGTAACATGAGAGTCTGCAGGGACTGATCCGCTTTCAGATCCAGCCTCAAGCGGCCTTTCAAGAACCTACATGTTTTTCGCACTTTCACGTTGGCTTGATTTTTTATTCTTTCTTACCCCGGAGATGTTATTGGTCATCTTGTAGAAAAGCTGTAGCCAAGTTTTACATTGCTGCTTCATCATCAACTTTCAGGCCAACAGCTGCTTTATCTGGTAGGAAATCAGACCAATTGTTTCTTAACTGGGGTTAAAGCAGGAATGAGGCAGCAGCTGAGAAGTTTATAATAATAGTAATAATAAGAATATGTGTGCGTTTCTTTCTTTTTCACCTTACAGGACACTGAAATTCTCAACACGGCTGTGCTCACTGGGCGTACTGTCGCTGTTCCGGTAAAGGTCGTCACTGTAGGGACAGATGGTGCGGTCTCTGATGTTACAGAGTCAGTGGAGTGCAAGTCAACGGATGAACAGGTTATCAAGGTTCGTGCAACATGTATTCTTTTCTTTCAAGTTTATCCTTAATGCTCAGCTTTCTAGTGGCTTGTAGGTATGTTAGCAGGAAGAATACAACTTTTGTTGTGGGCTCCAAGAGATTTTTTTATTGCACAATGAAATGAAAATGAAGGTGCTCGTTTTCTTCTAGCAAAACATGTACCAAAATACATTTGTTTAATGGCAAGGCAAAAATAGAAAGCTGTTTGAAAAAGTCAGATTAAAATCACAGAAATCCTAGAATTGGGGGGGGGATTAAATTGGTTTATCCTTTTCTCCTGCTCCACTTCGCCACCATGAAGTGCAGCTTGGCAGTTTTTTTGTGTAATCTTGCTGAAAAACAGACAAAAAAATACTAATCACATACTCTTTACTCGGCTCTTGTTTTAGAGGAGGAATAATTAACCATCATCATGCTGAAAGAGAGTCTGTATCCATACCACTTATATATTACATAACACCATCAAACTGTCAAGTTGACAAACTGCTCACTATGACTGAATATAGCAAGTTTTAAATCTCTATAAGTTGATTTTCATTGGCTTTTAGAAGGCTTACATAATTAATCTAAAACCATACTGAATTTTTGGGAAGTGCTGCAAAGGATTTATTGTTAACATAAAATAAGGAAATAATTGTGAGCTGTTTACCGCCACGGCAGATTTATTATCGGTCTCTACGGCGCTATGTGAAAGGAGAAGCAAGAAAAATATAACTGGGGAAAAATAAGAAAAATAAAATAATAAAAATGTTTATTCTTGATTGTGAGTATGCGTTCTAAAAAAAGAACAGTGCTACAAGTGTGTTGTGTTTACTATACATGCATATCAGATAGAAGAAAAGAGGGAGATCTCTCAAAGGGTTTAATTATCAACTTGAAGTAGTACCACATATTGTGACGCTGACCTCAGTAGTCTACTCCCCTGCCCGCTCGTCTGGATTGAGAACAGTAAGCAGTACCCATCTTTTCTTCATATTTATTTTCAAAGGAATCTCAAGATAAAACAGCTTTATTTTTCCCCACTTCAGTGTTTCTTTGAGACTTTGAAGGTTAAATCCTTTTCTTTATGTTATATGTAGACAAAAAGGAGGATCCGAATGCAGACACAGTCTAAGTTAATCAAACAAAAGATGAGCTTTATTTCACTAAGCTGATAATTCAGAAATAAAGTCCAAATGGTGATAAGTGAACCAAGTAAGTTAAATGCAGCAAAGTGATGAGCAAAAAAGGGAAGCAGAGGAAGCCACAAGGTGCTATACAAGGAGAGCACATGTGAAACATGAGCAAAGGACACTTCTCTCTCTGACAAAGATAAGTGGAAGAGCAAGGTAGTGAGGAACTGATGAACACAACAAGGGCAAAGCAGATAATTACAAGGGAGGGACACAGACAAAGAGAGGGAGTAAAACAACAAAAGAACCACAAGGAAATGTAGTTACCAAAAGAAACATAGAGTCATTAAAGACAGGAAACTGGTAAACACTGAGAAACATAAGAAAGTTATATAAATGTAAAACACATACGGTGAGCATTGAGGCTATGATTCTGCTCTTACAAACTTCCAGTCAAAAGATCATGCAGGGACGAGACAAGAGGTCAATATCAGCCAAAATTTGTGAAATTTTATTATAACGGTTTGTAATAAAATTAGACTATCACAATAAAGAACCACTAATAATCCACAATGTACCTTTAATGGTGCAACCCGTCAGCAATGTAGCAATCGCCTGATAACTCACTTTCACCAACAAGAAACTTACAGGTGCTTTTTTGTTTTGATTTTGGATTACCAAATCCACCCCAAATAAATACGATCCCACAGAGACACTTATTACACACCAGAGTGTATTCCTATCAAATACTTGGTACCACTGCAACCAAGTTATACTAGACACAGCAAATCAGTTTGCCACAAACACCTATGCAAGGCCTGATTCCTGTGAGGTGTTAGCCCCAACTCAGGGATATTGCCCAACTAATATTGTGCCTGGCCCAGTTAACACAAAAACAAACCCAAGTGAAAAAGTAGTTTTTCAAATAATCTGTTACTCTAAAACAAACTAGGAAGAAAACTAGGGAGTAACAAAATCACATGTGCAGCCTGTCCTGCAAAAGACAATAAAGTGTGAGTTACCTGTCAGTGCATCAATAAAACATGTTTTTCTGTCTAACATTACATTCAAATACCATGCCTTTAACGCACTGCTGTGCTTGCTGCACGACATGACTTGGCATAACAGCATGATATGCACAAAAGTACTTAGACTCCCACACATTACACCCACAGTGGATGCTTGGCCCTGGAAAGCCATGCCTTGAAGCTCCCAGCACACAGTTTTTGTGCTGATGTTAGTGCCAGAGGAGGTCTGAAACTCTACAGAGCACATGGTCTGCCACTTAGTGACCAAGTTGCTTTGCTCCCTAAATTCTTCCACTCCGCAGTAATAGCACTTAGACATGATTGTGGTATATCTAGGAGGGAAGAAATTCCATATCAACTGACCTCTGCAGCGGTGGTACTTGAATTCAGTGAGCGCTTTCTTTCACAAATGCTTGCAAAGGCAGACTGCATGGTTAGGAGCTTGATTTTACCTGTGGAGATAGAACTAGAAACACCTGAAGTTTAAAATGGGCCAATACTTTTGTCCACATAGTGTAACTTCCAGCCTCAATCACAGCAAGTACTCTTCTTTACACTTCACATATAATAATACTGTATTGAAGTTCACCCAGTCATCTGGCTTGCTCTTGACATTTAGAGCATGTTGTATTCAAGAGTGTTTCAATAGCAATCCAGAAAAAAAAAGTGCCATTGAACCCATTTTAAAATTCTCATTGTTTCCGAATCCTGTGAGCCCCCTCATGTAAGTCACAGCTTTAAAATGGGGAAAAACACAAGAGCTCCAGCATTGCTGTACTACACTGCAAGTTTTTATCTTCTGATGATTGTCTTCTGATTTAAAGTGTTGTGCTACAGTTTTTCCTTTTATCCCAATAACGTATAATAACACTTGACTGATCCAGTAAACCACTGCACTTTGGCTCTTTAGGGTTTAGAAGAGCAAATGCTCACAGCAGAAATTTTGCGACCCCAAATATACAGTACTTTATACATGTTAAATACAATGCTCTCTCATGAGTCTGTTTTTGTCAGGTCAGTCAGTCAGAATTATTTCAGTCAGTAACTCTCATATGTACCCTCTAAGGTTTATAAAGTGCGCTTATCTGTGATTGCATTATCAGTAACAAGATGAATCATTTAAAAGTGACAAAGTAATTTCTGGCTGTTTTCAAGACAAATAGATGATCATCTTCAAGCTAAGTTTAGGATTAGGTTATCATGAACTATACTTTACGTAAGTATAGACATATATGGAGCTCAAGGAACCATCTGTACTCTGCTGTAACAGTAAGAAAACAGTTGTTTTACTTTTTTTTTCAGAACATTATGATGTCACAGTGAAGTTAACCTATAAAAGGCGCTATTAGATCTGATTAGTATGATGCAGTGTTTTGTGTGCTTGAATAAAACACAATGGAAATAATAATAAATGCTACCAAAGCAAACCAAGAATAAAAGCAAACAACAACAGAAGGGCTTTTTGGGGAGACAATTATATGAAACAACAGTTGTGGAGAGGGTAACCTAACAGTAAACCACTAACAGCAAACCTACAGTATTACATAAATCATACAATTAAAACACACATTACCTTACATGTTTTTCTCCCTTCAAACACCCGATGCAATCCTTGGCATGTTTTGGTTTCTGTCACGTTTGGATCTGTTCCCTCACATTTCATCTCCCCCAAAAATACTTCCCATCTTTCTTTTTTGTCTCTTTCACTGCGTTCTGCTCAATATCCAGTGTGTTTATGAACATTTGTAGTGCATGTGACTTCTCAGGGCCACCATATATTAGACACTTCTATGAAGTTTATCATAATTTTGCAAGTGAATTAATCAGATTGCCGTGTAAGGTCACAGTGACGTTGGACTTTTGCCACCACTAAGTTTAATCAGATCATTCTTGGGAACTTTGCAGTCTTTATGTTAAGTATTCTTTAAGAAATATCACATTTGCTCGAATTAGACATACAGATGGATGGACAGACGGGCAATCTAAAAACATTATGTCTTTGGCATTGAGGCATAATAAAAGAGCAAAAAATGCAGAAGTAGATAGTTTTAGCGTACTCTCTGGATGGTTGCCTTTTGTACTTTAAAATCACAAGAACAAAGAAATTATCCTTGTTTGAGTTTGTGATTGTATGCAATCCAATTATCAGCCTTGCATTCCTTGGTTTGCACCAATGACTGTACAGTCATTGGTTTGCACTCGTTAAGACAAACAGCTTGAAAATTTCGAATATAAATGAATTTCATTCACACCACTTTGCAATACCATGTAGCATACATTGGGGTGAAACCCTAAACTTTCCCTCGCTTTGATTGGAATCTAAGAAATCCTCCGTCGAGAGTCGCAACCTGTTCTCATTACAGGAAGACGAAATATGTAGGAGGTGCAGTAATGCTGGAGAAGGCTGAGGGTGAGAGTGAAGGAGTGGGAGAGAAAGAGAAAAGGGAAATGAAAGGGAGGAGGAGGAGAATACTGACAGACAGCAAGCTGTCACTTTTGTTCCTCAGAGAGAGGGCTTGGTTTGACATCATTCGAGAGTAAAGCTGCCAAGTTATATGCAAAGAAGTGGCGACAGATGACAGTCTTCTTGTGACTGGTTTGTTATAAAGAAGCAATTGTCAGTATTGAGGACATGTGCTGAAATTACCAGTTGTGCCAATCAAGCTTATATGGTATTTGAGAGTGAAAAGAAATGAAATGCAAGTGATTACAAACAAAATTCGATGACAGACTGTTAAATACATTTGTTCCTCAAGGGAAAAATGTTTGATAAGGAGATTCTGGGGCTTTGGAGATAATGACAGATACTTCTGATGTTCATGCTGTATCAGTTCTTTATGTTGGAGATGTATCAGAGTAACTTTGGCAAATGACTGGTGGTGTACTTTATCCAGTCACTTCATAATTTGTTTTGAGCGTTTTTCTCGCTGGGTAGATGAAATAGGTTTGTGTCATTCCGTAGCTCCATCTGTTAAGTTGGACCAAAGTCACACATAATATGCTTCACACACAGGCATGCATTAAGAATAGAGCGGTCGTGAAACATACACACACACTGAAAAGAAATGGATTCATCAAAGCACTTAATCTTTGTCAAAGCAACCTAAATGATCACATTTACTTGCTGTTTAAGAAAATAGGTGAAATATATCAACGTTACGTTCATATGCTTATTTATTCTTATTTTTTACTGGTTAAATTGTTTTGGCAATAAGATTCTTGAGTACTTTGCAATCTAGAAGTCATGTTTAAGTACTGTTTAAGAAATACCATGTTTATTAGAATTTGGACAGACAGATTAATAGACAGATGTCTAATATGAAAACATTGTCTTATTATGCTTTATTATTTATTCCTATTTTATTTTCTTATTTTGTTGTTGTTGTTTTTTTTTTGGAAGCAAGATCATTCTTGAGTACTTTGCAATCTTTAAGTCATGTAAATTATTTTGGCAATGGAAAAATTCAATGTGCTTAACACAGAAGAACATAAAAACCTGTGTAGGTTTAGAATGCCAAAGGCAGCGAAAACATGTATTGAGGCCCGTGTTAATAAAAAGGTTTCGAGTCTGTTTTTAATGTATGCACAGATTGTAATTGATTTCAAGTCAGCAGGCAGCTTGTTACAAAGAACAGGACCGCAATAACTGAAATCACCTTCATCACACTTGGATCTAATTATAGGAACCGTTAAAAGATCTGCCCTGATGACCTGAGAGACTGAACTATAAACAATGTTTTTGCATCTTATCTTCCTCTTACAGCATTTTTTCCTTTATTCTTTAGGTGTCAGAGCGCTGTGACTATGTGTATGTCAATGGAAAAGAGACAAGGGGGAAGAACAGGGTGATGCTTAACTTCACCTATAGTTTTCTTAATGCACAACTCGAGATGAGCGTATGGATGCCCCACCTGCCCTTGCTTATTGACGTCGCTGACCCTGAGCTCAGTCAGATTAAGGGTTGGAGGGTCCCTGTTAGTATGGGCAACAGGAGGTAAGTCATGACTGTCTGTTGTGTCTGTGTTGTCAAATGTTGTAATAAACAAGCCACATCATCACTTAAGAAACTGACTCGGGTGGGGGGGGTGGGGGGGGGGGTTTACCCAATATCGGTATATCACAAGAAAAGTTGGCAACTTGAAAAAGATGCAGAAAGAAAATCTAAATTTCTCTATGTAGGTCATAAACCTGAGACGCTCTTAACAATCCCTTTATGACAATCATATTTTTCATTTGGTTAAAAAATAAATAAATAAAAAAGGAGGCTACGTGAAATTGGCTCAGTAATGATTGTGCAGACATATGAAGCAAAATGCAAGTGCAGCTGCATAATAAGTGTCTAATAATTCACTGGACCGGTCTATGGGGGAAAAAAAGTACTTATACTGAATAAGGAATGACAATGAATAATAATGAATAATGAATAATTTTGAGCATTACAGAGCTTGTGCATATTCCTGAGGGTGTAAAGAGATATAGTGTACAATGATCTGTGCAGTGCAGCGTGAGTTGTACAAGATGATCCTAATAAAAATATTTAAATTAATGATCTTTCTGCTAATCTGATTTCTGCTGATTAAAATAAAACTAACCCTTTTCAATATCAAAGATCAGTGAAGCACAGTGACTAATTTACATTTAATAATGGCTTTTATAATTATAATTTACTGTGATCATATTTATAGTGACTATGTTGAAGAAACAATAGAGCCCTGTTGTGTTTATAAAGTGAAAAGGGTTTAAATTGTTCCTTGAGCCCCAGTGTTTACCGTGTTTGTCTGAGCCAACACATATATTCATGAATTATAGTGTGGAATGAAAGCAGCAGTTACATGAGGTAGAAGATGACATACACGTCATGATTTGTTGCAGTGAGTAATGAGTGATAGAACCAGTTGTCACAGTTAGAGTTAGAGTTTGCTGTGAAGGAAAATGCTGCTTTCACAATAGGAAAGGTTAGTTTTAAAGATGATATGGATATCTGTATTTTCCCCTTGGATGCAAGGATCAGCCCAAATCAATCCTGTGTGGTTTGAAATTATGTAGGTCATATGGCATGGCCTTTATAGGCACCAGATCTGAACCAATCTCAACACTCATGGATGTTTTTGGACCAACTTGTTAAAACTTAACAACTTATCTGTCAAAGCAACAAATTGGGTTGTTTGTGCTTCTTCACTCCAGTGAAGTTCAACAGACTTGGAAAATAAGCCAAGGTGCAGTGAAGTTCAGCATGTGGTGGCCCAACTTCTTATTAAGACACAGTTGTTTTTTTAATTTGATCTTTTTCCAATAATAGTGACACTGCTTTAAAAAATGTGCATGTTTACTATTTCTGAACTGGAACACATTTTATATAGTATGTAATGATGAAATATGTCAAAATAATGTCATTTATTATGCAGCAGGAGTAGTTAAGGTGTATATATCATGTGTACAAACACTTTATATGTATGTTCACAATTGGAGAAAGCATTGTAAATGCTATCAAAGGAGTCTTAAAGATTATTTCAACTCAAAAATACCTTCCAATTAGCGTACCACCCACAGGGTGGCACTATAACACAAATGCCCCCTGCTACCAAAGGACGCTCACGTCAGTCATTTCTTTCAAGTGCATCACTGCATGAAGAATGTGTGTTATGTGTAGTTTAGCAGAAAAAACATGTTTTTTGTTTTTCAGGGTGGCACTGGTTTATCAATGGTTTATTAATGCTTTCATGGGTCAGTGTGCTTATGTGTACATTGACAAAAGTGCTATGGCTGACCTCTCATTTCCTGCTGCAAACATGCCCTGACCTCCTGTTTCTGATGCCAGCAAAACACTGTCACCTTGGTTTAAAGTGCCGTCCTTTTACTGATGTGGAATAAGGACCAGGGAGGGGATGGGGGAGGGAGGTTATAACTAAGCCAAGCCATTGGGCCACATCATGTTAACCTGTCAGCCCGTTTTCCTGCCAGAGCGGCCATACCTCATTAAACCTAATGGGAACTGTCACTGTCACTCCCCCCCGGCCACCTGACCGGTAAAGAGAGGCAGACAGAGCTTGAAAGAATAAGACAATATGAGGTGAGAGTAAGGAGAGAAAAGCAGAGGAAGAAAGTTGAAAAATAGATTACAAGAAAGTCCAATAACAAGTTTATATTGAGAATATAGAATGAGGCAGACACACAGTGTGAGAGCGATGATGATGACAAAAAAAAAAGAGAAAAGAAAAACAGATTTATAGGCGAGTGATATATATACTAATGGAATAAAAAGTGGAGATGAATGAGAATAATGTGTGTGTCTTATGCCCTAACAGGAATAGGAAGACGTACCACTAAGAAAATACAGTACAGACAGGCCAGTGGGATATTTACAGGGTTCTAATTTTGTGTTTTAGAAGTGTACATTTTTATTTTTACAACACCATTTCTAGTTGGTGTGTAAAATATCCTTTGCAAATCATTTAAACACTGCAATTAATTCAAGTTCAATAAACAACAAGTAGCATAAAGACACTTTTTAAAAAGTTCAGATAGGGGCATGTTTATCACTGTGTTGCATCAGAAATTTTAAAAATACTGTAAGCATTTGGGTACATTTATGTTTCATATATAATAACAACTCAGTAGAGGTCATATTTCCCATTCTACATATTATAAATGGGTGACAGGTCTGGAGAGCAGGCCAGTTTAATATCCAACCACTTTTGATCAAGGTTGGTATAATAACAGCAGAATGTGATTTGCCATCTACTTGCTTAAATTAGCAAACCCTTTACTGAAGAAAGATCCTCTGAATGACAGGAAATGTTGCTCCAAATGTGGAGGTTACTCATGGCATGTGCACTGATGCATGCTGGTACCATAAGCGATGCTTGACTTTGAACTTCGTGTTGATAACAGGTAAGGCGGTCCCGCTCGTCTTTAGCCCTCGGAAAAAAGAATTTCAGGAAATGAAAATCTTTGACCCAAAAAATTGGCCATTAGCAAACTAGTCAAGGAGGAGCTTCAGCTCTCTGCCAAAGCTTTTCCTTTAAGACCCAACCTCTTTTACAGGGCAAACATTACTGATTAACACAATTATTTGTGAGGTCTGGCAAATATTGCAAATACTTCAAAAAGTAATAAATACTTGTCACTCTGAACATTTCTGGTGTTTATATTTTACTGCCATTTTGGGCTGGCCAGGTGTGCAGTGGCTCCTATTAGCACACAAATGAAAACCGGATTTCTGTAGTTGATACCATTAAAGGATTATTTCCCCTTCGTTCTTTTCCAGCATGTTCAGATGTATCTGTGGGGGATTGGTTGGGTTCTTTTTTTAGATAAATAAAAATAAAGGGCTGTATAAACTCCGCTTAAATAGGAGCAAAAGTTTAGAACAAATGCTTTACAAATATCCAGCTGTGAGTTTAAAAACATTGATTTTTTTTTAGGAAGCATATTTTCTGAGATGCCAAAATTGCAGAGTGTTTTCTGTGAGCCAAATAAATCGCAGGTACACAGAAAAATATCAGTTGCTCTTTTAAAGAAAATGAGAACGCAAGCCGGGTGGCGGTTTCTCTCTGCAAGCTGTTTTTAAGGGATTTTTGAAAATAATGGGAGGCTATTACTTTTGGAAAGTCAGGCGAACCTGCAGCAAAGCACACAGCAGATGATTTGACAGCAGTAAATACTTTACATCAGAGAGTTTCTACTTCATGGACACTAATGGTGACACAGAGTCCACGGAGAGCTCTCAGTGCTTTTTACCTCAAACACAGTCTGACATGGCTTTGTGATATCCCTGCTCTTCAGCCTTAGCAGCAGTTGATCAGTGTTTTCCTCTTTCCATTATTCATTAGGTACGAGAGGGTCACAGATGATAAGGATGGTGTCGATCCAGCAGAGGGACGGCCGGAGAATGCTTGTGTTGCCCAGTACCAAAGCACCACTCTGCGCATCCTCACCCACTTTGTGGCTGATATCAGTGAAACTAGAGGAGCCATGGAGGAAGATGTACTGGGCCAGCAGACCTTCCTGCTGGGTACCGACTGGCAGGTGGATGTGACACAGTTGGTGAAGGAGTCTGTGAGGGTGGAGGACCCAAAGGTTGCCCAACTTCTGGACGACCAAGTCATAATCGGGCTGAGCACTGGAAACACCAAACTACAGGTTGTATTTATGTATATTTTAATACAGTTGCTAAAGCAGAAGTTGTACTGCATGTCTCTGCAACGTGGCTGTCAGGATTATTTTGCCATGACTGATCAGTGGGGATTTACACGTTCATCTCATAGACCTAAATTTTAGCTGTCACGGAAGCTGCAGTAACTACTGCTTGAATCAGCCGCCAGAATACAGTCTTTGTTACTAAGGAAACATGCAGCTTTACTCGATTATATGACCTGACTGGCTTGGCTATTTTTGCAGCCAAACAAAAGGTCATAAGTGAGCACAATATCAGACGTATTTGAACTGATAAACTGGCATAGACGCAGTGGTAAAGTAACCTGGCAAGTGGATTAGGAAAATTACAATGATAAGTCTAAAAGCAATAAAGCAAATCCAGTCATCTATACTGTTTTTAATGCAAGTATTTTGATTTCATTGACGTTGAAGTATTAGAAATGTATGAAATTGAGCAGTGCACAAGCACAATGGACCAAAAACTACTGAGTAGGAAAAGTCGGACAACTGTTAACTCTGTTCTTATCCGTCTTATTGTCGCAGTCATTATTACCCAACAGGGTGTCTTCAGCAGACTGAAAATTTAACAAATTATCTCAAGCTGAAAAGCTACAGACCACTCAGCCGCTTTGCTTTTACAATGTAGAGCAGAATGTGGCTTTCTAGTTTGTTTATAAATGCAGGAACAACACACATAAAAAGCATAACTTTAGTCTCTGCTCAAAATACCATTAGTCTACTATATTTTTAAAAAGTTAATGGTTATTTGCTCCAATATAAATGTTCAAAATGTTATTAGAACTCGTAAGCCACAGATAAATAATCATCATATTATCAAATTTAAGAGGTTAAGTTATTTAATTTGGGGTCAGGATAGATAGAAAGATTGATTGTTAAAAGTAAGACAGACAGACATAGAAAGTTAACAATAAGCTGTTGAACATATGGTGAAGCATTTATGGATTGAAAGAGTCTATGTAGAGTATGGTAGAATGGGTTTTTGAAGTCTAAACAGAATAAGATACAAAAACAGCTATATCGATTGCAGCATGGCACAAACACTTAAGCCTATCATGAGTTGACAAAGAAACATGCCTTCATGGCACGTCTTGTAAAGGCTTGCACCTGTGCAGCCTCTCATTCTGTGACCCTTTCACCGTGGATCTCAGAATAGTATTTATCCAATAATCCAATAAGGTGTTTCTTGGGATAGTGCATGTTCTCACACAATAAATGAACATCAATTGTTGAAGCAGTTGAATGGCGTTGTGAACTCTTCCATATTCTTTTTGAATTCAGGGTTATGTTCAATCAGCTATACTATAGTATTACTCTAAAACCACATGATTATATTTATTTCATGGGTTACTGTTGTGCCACCGCAACAGGTCTGACCTTATTCATTTCACTTGTTAGTATCATGGCTGCTAGTTGTATGTGAATGTGTGAGACAGAAAATTTTAAATTACAGATAAAATGGCAAAGCGGTATATGAAAGAAGCTCATGCTAATTAAATAAAAATGCAGAGAAAGTTTAAGTAGTCTGCAGCTATTTTGTCCATTTTAAGTCAAAGTTGTTGCGCATGTGCTACCAGTTTATGTATTTTTAGCGTAGTGCTTGGCATGCCATGCTGCTAAGGTTCAAAGTTTATGGGCTTCATCCAGTGAAGTCATGTTAAAACTCAGTGTAGTAGGTGAATAAACCACAGTATCAGCTTCATAAACACCACAGTCAGCCTGATGAACCACTGGTGGTGGTATTCAAGTCTTTTTATGTTTTATTTTCTCTTAAAATCAGCACAGCCTGTTTCAGCATCACTGTTTCTATGACGTATGCTTCTCAGTTATAAGGTCCATAATTTTTCTCACTTTATCACAGTGGATTTTAAATCAAACAATCAATTGAAGTGCACTTCCAGCTTTAATTCAAGAGTTTTTTTTCCACTGTGCAGATATTTTTATCCATGGTCTCCCATTTTTAGGGGCTCAACATTAATTGGACATACAAACATAATTTCAAATTTTGAGGATTATTTTTAATACTTGGATGAAAATCCTTTGTAGTCGCTGACTGTCTGAAGTGTAGAACTCATGGACATCACCAAATGCTGCATTTACAGCCTTGATATTTACTGAAGTCTTTACTGCAGCCACTTTCACTTCTCGCTTCACTCCTCTCTCTCTGCCTTCAGTTTTGTCTTCTGTAACTGAAAAGTATTTATGTCATTAACATTGTCTCCACCATATTAGACAGGTAGTGCGGTATACTTTGAATCATAAGTGGCTCTTTTCCTTTTCCATACTTTTTCCTCCGCATTATTCTGGCACAAGTTAATCTTCATTTCATCTGTACAATGTTGTGATTTGTTGTGTGTTTTTTTTAGTCTAATTTGACCTCCTTGCAGTGCCTGCAGTGAAGACCAAGAGACAAGAGTGTATTTTGTACCTGCTGCTATGATCATGGTTAATAACACTAAACCATGAGTGTTGTTGCCATCATGACTGCACATTGCACTCTGTTGATGATCAAATTTGGGCTGTTCTCTCTGGGCTTTTTGTTTGGTCTGTGTGTGTGTTTGTTTGTTTGTTTCTGTGTATGGACGTATTGCAAATCAATTTCCCATTGGGGACAATAAAGTTACCATTGACCATCGACCTTCTTTATGAGTGTAACCACTGGTTTGCACCTTGCTCTGGATTTCCATTTATTAAGGTTTCTCTTGATTGCAGACATTAAAAATGAATCCCTACCTCCTCCAGAGTGTACTTCACCTGGTTAGAGCTCATGAAGTTGTTTTTCTTAGCCTTGGAAACAAATTCTGTTGTAAATAATACTTTAGTTGTCTTCTGTGGTCTTTGAGGCCTTTTGGTGTTTATAAGCTAGTCAGTGCATTTATTCTTTTCAAGAATGTGCCGGATTGTTGTGTTGGACACTAAAGTTTTTTGCTAAACCTCTGATTTATTTATTTTGTTTAGTTTATTTTTTTCAGTCTAGTAACAGCCTCCCTTACTTGCACTCACATCTGTTAGGCTTTTGTATTTAAAGTTACATTGAAAAGCAATAAAATACAAATTCAACACTGAGTCAACTTTAGATATGCCTAGTTAATGTGTCCTGTCGCACCTGACCAATTAACTGCTTTTCAGTTGACTGGCCAATTAATTCTGAACCTCCGAAAATGGGGTACTCCGTATATTGTATGTGTGTTTGTGTAATTCCTAAAGTGTTAATGGGGCATTTTTGTGAAACCCTTTGAATTAAAACTGAAAGTCTGCACAACAATCACAAATTGATTGTTGACTGTGACGGTGTACAGAGGCAAAACTACAATTTAAAAAAAACTGTATTTATACAGGTGGACATATTGTAGTATTACACTAATAACCTGCAAGTGCAGATTATTAGAGGAATTTGCAAGAGGAACATATACTCATTATTTTCCAATATTTTGCCTTTTTTGTTCTTCTACTGTAGATTTTATTCAGATATGTAAAAAGAAGTTTGAAAAGCAAAGGTTGCAATGTTTTTTTCTGAAATACACGAGCCATGGACCCTGAATAGGATATGTAGTTACTCACAAATGTAAGCCCATTAAAAAATATACCCAAGGTCTTGTTAGACTTAGACAGTAGCGTTTACAATTTTACATCTGACAGTTGTGTAGGTTGTTAAATCAGCCAATAGTCTGAAATAATTTAGGCCCATTTCACATAATAAAGTGCTGTGACTATAACCTTTTATGTTTTCCAATGCTGCCAAATGATGGAGTAGTAATAAAGTTTAATTTAGATTCAGCTTTGAAGTATTATAATGGAAAACTTTGATTATGTGTAACTAAAGGCAAAGATTTCAAAAGGTCATTGATGTATTAGAAGATTCTATATCAGGTAGGGAACTGGAAATGTGATCACTGATATACACGGTGCTGCAAGTTTGATAGTGTGGCAAGAGAAAGTAACAAATCCATCGAAAGCACTGCCTTTCTCACATGTTATTGATAGATTACTTACATGCAAAACACATTAAGCTTTTAACCTTTGCAAATGTGTTAGTTTGGAAGTCTGAAACTCATTGTGTGAGCCTCAGTAGATTTTATATATTAGTATTGGTTGCACCAGACTAGTTCCAGGTGCACATGGGATCTCAGGTTCATACAAGACAAGGCAGCTCTGACAGCTGTGAATAGATAGTGGTAAACCTGAAAGGAGTATTTAATTGCTCTCTTGAGGTAGAATGAAGGAATCTGTAAACTCTAGAGCTAGAGTAAGGAAGGGATTTGACATCTCTGGAAGTCTTCTGGGAGACTCTCACGAATATGGATGTAGGCCAAAAGCAGTGTTTGTGGCCTCTCTAATGGTGTGAAGCAGAGACAGAACATTTCTGAAAAATGGACAAAGGAGACTGATAAAGGGGGAAGAAGAAGGGATCTGACTTCCATCACAGAACTGGGGAAATGAATCTTGACATCCCAAGATGAGAGCAGTAGAAAGTGTGGGCATTGTTAGTATGGAGTTGGGGTTTGGTTGAGAGGAGTTTTGTTCCTTTTTGAGCGATGCTAAAATCACTTGTGACATCTTGTGGACAGCTCTATAGTAGGTTTATAGATTATACCTTTAGAGGAGACTGATACAGGTCATTCTTATCCTGCTCCAAAATGGACTACTTCTTAACTTCTCAAACTTTGCTTTATATACCGATTTCGTTGTTTCTATTTTAATATCTTAAGTTCCTAGCAAGTATTCGTCATCTCCAAATTTTGCTTTGTTGAATTTTATTGTAAACTGGAATGATATGGATCTAAACATCCAATGTTGGAAGAAAAGAAAAGATAATGATGGTGGATTTTACATGAAGAATAAATGCCTGCTGCAAACGCTTACATAATATAACAAACCAGCAGCTGTATTTTTTGCTCTTTTTGCTTTCCTTTTTGTCTGCTAAGAAAAAAATCACATCAATTAGTTTGTGTCTTTATATTTTATTATTCTTTATTTTTGAAAATATTCAGTAATCCTAATATTTACCAGCTGTCTGGTTCTTTAATGTTTTCCTTTACATCAAAGATCAGGTTAAAGCCTGTTTTGAGACCATCCTCATATATGCTGTTTAACATTCAGATATCAGTTTCATTGTGTGAGTAGCGATGAAAAGAAAAAATGCAAAGAGCTAAACCAAAGAGAAGAAAACATGGAATCGGGCCGTACAAATGAGGCAGTGATCTGTGCTGACAGTTCATTATGGCTGGTAAATGCAGCCATGTGGGGGCGGCAGGAGGAGAGACGGGAGCCCTAATTGGAGCGGATGGGAGGGATTCTCATATCATAACAATATCACAACTATTTACATGCTTACACCTCTGGCAACTCAGAGACTTAGAGAGTGTGTTATTAGGGAGGAGATCGTTTTGCCATGTAAGTTTAGGAGCACTGCATGTGTTAGTATGTGCCTGCTTTTATAATCACAGAATATAAAATAATAAAATATAAAAGTTTAGACTAAAGAATACAGAAGAAAAGTATTTTTTGCTCTAGCTATCAAAAGCATACGCTTACTGCATTTGTTGTTCAGGGCTGAGAAAGTAGGATTTTTGTATGTGTTCAAGAAACTAAATCTGCTTTGACCACAATCATTCTAAAGTCATAATGGCTACCATGAAGCGCTTTTAGACCGTAGGAAGTTCTTATAATTGTGGAAGGAAGAACCGCCTTTCTTCATGTCTGCACTGCAGGATCTAAGAAACATCAAAAGCCTTAGAAGTCAGTACTCGGGGCTTTTTCTGAGCTCCTAGCTCCGGGTGCGTATTCTCCTGGCACACCAGGGACCTTTGATTGACACAGCATCAGACTGACACCAGCTCTTGCTATGATAAAAAAAGAAGAAAAAAAACAAACATTGGTAAAACATTGGACTGACAGTGAAGCCAAGGCTTTAATAAGGCTACATGTTGTGGAGAAAATGCATCCGAACTGTGACACATACCAAATGCCAGACGGCTGTTACATAATTTCAAAGTTTCTACTGGTGGTGTGAATGCAAACAGAAAAATAGCCCTTGAAGTTATGTAGTTCTTGGGGCACTACCCGTAGGGCATAGTTCTCAAAGTTTTGATGACTTAGTGCCAATTTAGGAAGCCAACGTATGCTTGAGGGCTTCACAGGGAAGGTAAATCATTAAAACTTTTTTTTTCTTTTGGTCTTCATAATGTGTCTATTCATAGGTCGGTGTTTTATTTATGTAACTGTGATTTTATAATTTCCTAAGCATTAGTAAGATCATTTTTCCTATTCGTTTACTAAGGAATTTAACATATTTATTTATTCCAAACTCAGAAATGTTTAGTGTGAGCTGTGGCTAGAGTTGAAATCAACGATAAAATCTCCTTAGTTTTAGTACTGCTTTTTTGTGTATTCTGTGTCATTTGGGAGGGCAGTTTAAAACCATGCATTTTCTCTGTGATTGCACATATATTATACAGACTTACATTTGATAACGGGCACTCTGTAAATATTTATTGTGAGAAGGAGCTACCTTTGAGAAAACTCCATTTAAATTCCAAGATTTAGCAGAAGGGCTGTGGGAAAAGACATCTGATGCTTTACATTGACGCCACTATAAACAACAAAACCCTAAATCCTAATGGACTGCCATTATTAACAAAACAATATGGGTTTTCTTTTGTTCATGTGTTCCAGGTGCTGTCCCCTCTGACATCATCAGTCCTGGCTGAGAGGAGCATCAGAGTGGTGGATGATAAAGTGAGCGTGACAGAGCTAGGGGTGCAGTTGGTATCTGGATTAACTCTGTCCCTGCAGCTCAGCCCAGGCAGCAACAGGGCTATTGTTGCCACCGCAACAACACAGGAAGTTATAGAATCTCTCAAGCAGGTATGACTTCTGTAAAAATATATAATATAGGTAATATAGACATATAAATATTACTAATAACTGCTTATCCTACTGTAAGACAATAGAGTGGCCTTGTTGTCACAAAATTAGCATTATTCTGTGAGTCTGATTTGGCTTCATATTTGCCTTTATGCTTGGCCCACTCATAATAGTTTGCAAGTTTAGAAATGGATTTGGGTTATTACGAAGTCTATGGTATTCATTGTGGTTTTAAATTAATTCACTTTTCATATATAAAGATTTCTCTTTGATTTGCATCTATAACCATGGAACAGCTCTGTTATTCCTATAATTATAATTTCAAATGAAGGAAAGCTACAGTCTCTTTCCCCGGAGACTTTCTGGAGAATAGTTTTGTATCCGTTCTATCCAATTGTTTCAATAAACCTTTGTATTATAATTATGTCCTCCTTGATCCTCTACTTTATTTTCTAGTGTCTGTTTTTAGTCTGTGATCTTTATGAATTATAAGGATTGTGAAGAATATTGCTGAGTTGTTTTAAGGATTATGTTTAGTATTATTTTCACTATGTAACATTGTTTTTTTTGGTTGTTTGGACTGTGTGATTTCATAGGAGTCCCTCATCAGTGCTTGGCTTCATTTCAGCGATGGATCCATGACTCCTCTAGATAATTACAACCCTGCCCATTTTACCCTGGCAGCCACCTCATTGGATGAACAGGTGGTGGCGGTGCAGCAAAGTCCAGCATGGAAGTGGCCTATCATTGTTGCCAAAGGAGAAGGTCAAGGTTTGCTTGTACGTGTTGAAATGAGCCCATCAGAAATGTGCCAGAAAGGAAAACGATATACTGTTTTAGCCACTGGAATGGCAAGCACGCATGTACGACTTGGTCAGCCAGAGGAACAATTCAGACAACCAGGTGGCCGACGTACGCGTCCGGACCCTCCATATTATGGCGGATCTATCTCTGACATGGAAACTGGATTAAATAACCGTGGAGCCACTACCATCAGGGGTCATGTTCCAGTAAGGCCAAGTGGGGGCCGTCTTTCAGCAGAAGTTGGAGGAAGGGCTCCAAATGAATTCTCTGAATATCCAGATCAGGCTGAGCTGCCTCGGAGCCGCAGCACTGATGAGGACTTGTTGACCTCCCGACGAGGCCTGACGGACTTGGAGATCGGAATGTATGCCCTGCTGGGAGTTTTCTGTCTGGCCATCTTGGTTTTTCTCATTAACTGCATCTCTTATGCATACAAGTACCGTAGCAAGCATCTCTCCTTGGAGGCTCCAGAGGCAATGCCTCATGCACATGACTGGGTTTGGCTTGGCCAAGAGGAGGGGCTATGTCTCCAACAGCAGCAGCAGGACGAACTGGGCGGTACCCTAGAAGAAGGTAGTCAGCTTTTAAATGGAGGCATCCAGCGAGGCAATACTGGTGGAGCAGGATGTAGCTCAAGTGGGAGGGATCACAGGAATGAGTCACTTAACTCACCCACCACCAAGAGAAAGAGGGTGAAGTTCACCACTTTTTCAAGTGTCAAGTCCAGTAATGGGTGTCCTGCCCTCAGCCCCTTAGCACTAGTGCAGACCAGTGAGATAAAATGGGTTTGTCCAGACATCGAGCTTGGAGACTCAAAGGATCTTAGAAACTACATGGAAAAGCTTAATGAGAACGCAATTAAGAACATTGCATAGGGGGTACTGGGTGTTTTCATTGAACTAAAGAGAAACTCACCTGAATGCCTTCAGAATAACAAGGGAAGGAGGATTGCAAAGGACAAGAAGGAGAGGTGAAGACGAGACTGAAGTCGCTGTTAAACTGTACACCTTACCATAGCAAGAGGATAGTGCGTTCAGCCTCTATTTTTTTCATGACAGTACTCAGAAAGGGTCAAGCTATGGTCTACAAAAAGACACCACAACACCACAGCATCAAGAGGAAAATGTGAAATTAGTATTGTTGCTTAAATTAAATGTGTGTTCTTTGTTTCTAGTTTTCTTTCCTACGCACATCTACACCGCTTTCTTTTTTGTTTCGTTTTTTCAAATTGCCATGTTTTAATGTCATGTTTGTTGTACTTCTTGCAACTTTCTGTTTCTTTTTTAGACTTCTTTCCCTGTCAGAAATTATTGAATCTAGGAGCGTAAGGTTAAAAGAAATTTTGTATTGTAAATAAAAGCAGAGTTTAATTTGGAGGGACCGTATGTATAGCATTTTGTAAAGTGATGTATGGTTTTGTTTTGCTTTTTGTTTCTTTTCAGGGGGGGGGGGGTTGTCTCCAGAAAGCAGATCCATGCATGATGTTATTTAAAAGGAGGCATGTGAGCCTGATCTGGTACACAAACTGAAAATTTGTAGATAACTAATACCAGTACCCCTGGAGACATGTCATTCACTGTGGGTGAGTTTAGCTTTGGATTCGATATGTTGATGTTGGTTTAAGAGATTTATTAGGTCCGACATTTTCCCTCCTTATATTTGTTTATGTGACCTCCTGTTGCATAGTTCGCATAAAGCTGACTTTTTAGGATTCAAAAGGACAAATTTTGATAAAATCAGAATGGTCAATATAGATATACTGACAACCAAAAGTATCAAAAGACAATCACATTAACAAAAAAAAATAAAAAATCATCATCATCATAATTTTCCCATAAAACTTGTTGTGTGGCCCAAATTAGGTGGACGTCAGAAAACACAATTACAGTGATTTTTCAAATTGCTCTATGACATTTTTGAATCCCATAAAACTGTAGAAGAAAGCCCAAATCTGACCCGTTCACTTTTTGTCATAAGCAGTATTAGTCAAGTCCAACATTTTCTACTGTATGTCTGTTTTAAAATTGGCTGCTGGACTAATTAAACCTGAAGTTGACTCTTCCTCTTTCTTGTGGCTGTGTGATTTATTGGCCTGGCCATTGTTTTCCAATCTCAGTCTGCCAAATACTGCTCTTCCAAATAACCACACAGACAGTGCCTTCATCAAATATCAAAACGATGACTGGTGCAGCTTTTGGAGTCCTTCACATTTCTCTTCAAAAGGCAAAAGTAAAAGATGTTTTTTTCGTTTGTTTGTTTTATATTTGTTTCACAAGCGAATACTGTTTAGATAATGTTAGATATAGGTTTAAATTTACTAGGTTTTATTCCACAAGAATATTTTTACCATTATAATGTCAGCCACTAACTTTAATTCCATAATGTCTTCATTTTTGTTTGTTTGCTTTTTTAGTGGAAGTAACCAAAGTTGGATGAGTTAGATGAGAGGGTAGAGTGTGCCGAGTTAACAGCCAAAATTTGCAGAACTGGTCAGACCTTTAAGCTTGCCAGAAATCAGTCAGGAACAGTGTGAGGAAAACTGTTAGACCAGACGGCTCAAATGCACTTCCTTATCATTATTACCAGTCAAAACTAGGGTTTTAAAAGCAATTTTACTTTTCCCTAAGCAAAACTGCAAATTAGAGCCTAAATACAGGCCCTATGCTATTGAGCCAATGATACTCCTGTAGTTGTACCTGTTTAAAAAATGTTCACCTCCAGTCAGACTTTGCAACCTTCATATCACTGCACTGGTTACATTTTTTACCACAGAGAAACAATTAGCAACCTGCATTTACAGACACTATGGGTTCATCACACAAATACCTCCTAATTGGTGCCTAGCAACCTATAAATAAAATAATTGAATTTCACTTATCAAACATGGAGTACAGACTTCTTTGGATGGCCTGCTAGTAGAATTACCCACACAGCAAGCTCTGTTGTTTCTCGTATAAAAAAGCTCCGAAAGGCACAAGCACCACAAATACAGCTAGAAGGTCCACTCCTGTGATTCCAATTAGAAGATATGGAGCCTGGCAGACAGCTGCTGGCTACAGCTGCTTGTGTTGGCATCCACCTGTCAGTCAAACCTTTAAGCCTAAATAAAGTTAGCTCCATCCATCCATTTTCTTAAGCTCTCATATAGCTTAGGGCCACTCATGGGGCTGGAGCCCATCACAGCTTTCATTGGGCAAATTGCAGGGTACACTCTTGACAGGTCACCAGTCCATCACAGGGCCAACACAGAGAGACAAATAACCACATGCTCTCACATCCACACCTATGGCAAATTTAAATTCAGTAATCAACCAACTCCACATGTCTTACAACTGTGAGAGGATGCCAGAATACCCAAGGAAAACCCCATACAGCCAGGGAGAACACACAGACAGATCAAAGCCATCCAGGAGGGTTGAACCATGATCGGGGAAAAGCAGCAGCACACTGGGCTGTTACCTTTAAAGACCAAAACCATTCTTTGTACCAGCAGTAAACGCTTTCTCTGCTATGATGCTGGGCATTTGAGTATGATTGTCTTTGGGGATTTATTTGGTTTTGAAGCCAGCCTAAACTGACCAATCTTTACATGTAATAATACCTGTGGGCATCATTTGTGTATAACAATTTCCTGAGGTAAAAAAAAAAAGGTTATAGGCTAAGTGCGTATGAGCCCCAACTCACTCGTAGCATACTCAGAAAATTAGTCTTTTTCCACAGGATCACAGACATGCTCCCCTTTCTAAAAGGGCAACCTAATTAGGGATTACTTAGTTCAGTCTTATTACATGTTAATGTGGCATTTCCTATGCAATTTGTCTTGCCCACTTACTGTACCTACTCTGATATAATTTGCACCCTAATTAAAATAAACCCAAAGGACCTGTGCATATCAGGAAAGGATGTAAACATTTTAATTTAAAGACTTCTGGAATGATGTACTTTTAGATGAATTCGATACATCTTAGCAGATGTACAAAATTGGGGCTATCATGCACTTATTTTATTTTTTTATTTAGGCCTTTCTGTTTTTTGTTTTTTTACCTATTCGTTGACACTTTTCCATCTTCACAAAGAGTTAACCTCTGTCTACCACATCATTGGACACTGTTATCACAATGGACCACAAACAGCCTGCACTGCCATGCATCTACCAGAACTTCAACGTCTGTATTCACTTCAGTCTGAGACTTATACTTTTGCCTTTGTCCTTTGTATGCTGAAGTGTCAGGTACTCTTCCTGCTGACACAGGAATCTCAGGGTCTCTACTCTAGCTAACTAAATAACTGGGAGCACCTGTCAGGTATAATGGAACAGAACCTTTTCACTATCACGACCATCTCCACTGACATTCATTTTGCAGATACATCACTTGTTATCCCATTTCATTTTCCCCACCGTTGCTATGCCAACAATCCTCAACACGACCCTCTCTTCTTCCCTTCTCCTTGCCATTTTGTTTCTTTGACATGTAGGCTGGCCAGCTGGTATAAGCAGTTGCACAGCTGAAAACTGCTCCAGTACAAAGTCTGGACTATGAAGTAAGGTCTATGTTTGTTCATGCGTGGCATATATAAAATGTTCCTGCTGACCAATCGCTTTGACTGCAAAGGGTTTAGGTATTTTGTAATAGAGTAAGTTTGATCTAATGGTAAAAGGTCAGGGGATCAGCAAATAAATAAATACTTTGTCCTGAAAGGGGTGTGATAACAGTGTGCATCTATTTTCATGATAATCTGTCCACCAGTTGTTTTACTTAAAACCCAAGATGCCAAGTTCAGTGTGGTATACGTTCAGGGTCTAACCCTGAATGCCTACACTGAAATTTGCTGTACTCCATTGTCAAAAGAGCAGCTGTTAATCTGCTGGAAACATGAATCTTGTCAGCCTTTTTGGGCGTGCGACAATCATGGTGACAAGGTAGGGTAAATACTACATCTATCTTTAAGCCAGAAGAAGCACTGTGGTTTAAGAAACTCCTGAAGTACTACTCTGGCCAGTGTGCATTTCTAATGGTGCTGTATAATACATGCTTGCTTGTCGTTGGGTGAGTGTAGATAAAAAAAGAAGAAGAATTATCCACTATGTGTATAAGTGTGTGTGTGTTCCTACATGTGTCCATACGTCAGTGTGATTTATGGGTTCCAGTGCTGCAATTAAAGCAGGTTTGATTGTGGCATTGTTTTCTTTATTCTGCTGACATTGAAACACAAGAAGTCTTTGACCCAACTCTGTCTGCAGTTGTAAACAATAAAGCCTTGGGGAATGTTGCCATAAGTGACCTGGCGTAGCTCTGAAAAACAAACGAATTGTTCATTAAGACAAAATGAATCATAGCATTTGTAGCAATGTGAAGCTGATCATTGCAAATCCCTGTGGTGACGGCCTTATTGAGCTCCGCAAAGAGACGGGGCTGTGGTTTTTATACACCTCTTCCTCTGAAAAAACACTGCTACTCTGCTCTGGAATATATGTTTGGCCTTTTTAAAAAAAAAAATCCCTAATGATATTTTTGTTTTTGCGTCTGTGTTTTTCAGCATCCTAGGGGAATGTGTATTGTGGGTCCCTGAAGTGATAATGATGGCTTGCTAGCTGGTTTCTTTGTTCTGCAGCACAATGCCATAGTGACAGGCTAAGAAAATTGCTGTTGGAAACTGTTTTTTTGGAGGGTGTTGAAAAATTGAGGGAAAAAAGTCACTGTTTGCTTAACAGGATTCTTGACTAGAGGACCAGAGTGTAGTGGTTTTCACATTCACATAAAAAGCAAAAGATCCCCAGTTTAACAAGCCTTTGGGGTTGCATCAGCAGGGACATCCAGTGTACAATTCTGGCAACTTAACACATGTGGAGCTATCTACTGTGGTGACCCCTAGTGAGTAAGGGAGCAGCCAGAGTAGCTGTATTTGTGAGTGGAGCAGATTGTTGTTGAAGTGTCAACTATTTATATGGCTTAATAGCTCCTGTGTTAACGTTAAGGTTTATAGAAAAAAAAAGATGTTTTATTCATTCAATTTTTTGTTTATTTTAATCAAAATATCTTTAAATTTACAAATTAATCCTCCTTTTGAGGATCCTGCGCTTATGAGTTGAATGAATCACTTTGACTACTTGATAATCTGCCTCTACACAGTCTCTTCAATAACTTAGCCTTAAACGGGATGGCTGATGTGAACCCCTCAGTGACAAGAGCAGACAACATTAGTTTTAAAGCGCTCTCTAGGCTCACAGTATCTCGGTGTGATGTGGAAGATGAATCGTCTGATGACGATGACTGATTCCTTCTATAACAGACTGATGACTCAAATGTGAACAGACACCTTATTACATTTGAAAGGGTGAGCTAGTTAGAGCCTCCTGAAGCTCTGGAGCTCTGCGTTCATACACAGAGCTTCAGAGACATGCTCAGGGACCAGCTCAAGTCTTTACTCTCTACCCTGGAAATTCAGTAGTGATAACTTGTGTGCCAGAGTCCAAATGAAACCCAAGTAGTTGAAACTTGCTTTGTCTGATTTCAAAGCCCAGTTAGACTGCTTTCCAAAAGGCAACGCACTCGCCAGCAGTGTGGTGATGAGACATTTTGTCTCTAAAAGAGATCAAACTAGACTCCTGGGAAGTCAGAGTAATTGCAGCTGATGGGCAAGGAGAGCATTGTACTCATTTTGACACTCACCACAATTTGCTTCAGTTTGTCCTGCAGCCACCATTTTTTCAAAATGCTCAGTAAATCACTCCAGACACAACATGACTCTGGATAAGTAGTAGTAAACAGATGGATGGAATGTTTAGGCTGAGACATTTTACTGTTTCATGAAAAAAAAAAAAATTGTAGTTTGAATTTAATGGCACCAATACATCTTAAAAAAAAAGTTGAAACTAGGCTGAAACTAATTCAGTACAGGTGAGCAACATGATTGGAAGAGTTTCTCAGAAGTGAAGTTTGGTAGCTGTTTACCAACGTAAGATCATCAAAAGACTCAGACAGTTTGGAGGAATCTCTGTGTGCAAAGGAAAAGTCTGAAAATCAATATTTGACGCCTGTGATCATTGGCCACTTTTAAGCACTGCATTAAACTCAAGCATGATTCTGTCATGGAAACGACCTCACAGACTCAGGAACACTTCCTTCCACAAATGCAGGCTGAAGCTGTTTTCTGCCAAGAAGCCGTATGTAAACATGATGAACGTGGGAAACTGTTTTGTAAAACTAAAGGTGTGTGTGCGTGTGTAACCATATTTAGACATCTTTATGAGGCCAGAAAGTTGGCATGCCACTATACTTGTGGGGACCAACATTGACTTATGAGGACAAAATTCCTGTTCCATGAGTTTGAAGTCATTTTTGAGTCTCAAAATGTGGTTTTAGTGTCAGGGTTACAGTTGGGTTATGGTTAGGTTTAGGCATTTATTTTTGATGATTAGGGTTATCGTAAGTGGCTAGGGAAAGCATTATGCCAATTAGATGCCCTCACTAAGATATAAAAAGAGAGCGTGTGTGCGCGTGTGTGCGCGTGTGTGCGCGTGTGTGCGTGCGTGTGTGCGTGTGTGTGTGAGAGAGAGAGAGAGAGCGAGAAAGCAACTGAGAAATACTTTGTTGCTTTGTATCCGATTAAATAGTCCTGCACTGGGTTGCCTGTTCTGCATTTGCCATTTTGGTGCAATTGTTAGTATTGTTGCCTCACAGGAAGAGGATTCCTGGTTCACAGTCCAGAGACATGCATGTTGGGTTAACTGGTGATTCTTATTGGGTCACTTGTGTGACTGAGAGTATGTCTCAATGGCAGTCTGACCATCTCTCTGTGTTGGCCCTGAAGTAGTGCAGGATGTACCCTGCCTTTTGGCCAGTGACAGCTGGGATAGAGTCCAACCCCCCCGTGGCACTGAATTGGATAAGCGGTTAAGAAAATGGATGGATGATTTTCTCTATGGTCCTTAAACTTCAACTCTTTTTATCTTTGCTCTCTCCCATGCCTCTTTCTCTCTCTCTCTCTGACTCTCAAGCACATTCTCTCACACTTTCCGACAATGTTGTCATTTATTTGTACAGACAGTGAAGGTTCTTAAGTACACCAAGTGTTTCAGGGTAATTTATTTAATACTGAAAAATTATTGTTTTGGTTTTTAAATGGCTTCACAGTGTTCTAGTCTCTGAACTTGTAGTGTCACTGCACTTGTCACCTGCTGACAAATATTATTCATGCTAATGCTCCCTGTCTCCCTTTAGCATATACGATGTCATCCTAAATTGCATCAATGATGGCTACTTTCCATTACCTGTCAAACATCTGTTAAATTAAAAAAGAAAAGATTTGCCTGGAAGCTTCTTACCCTGTCAGTGTTTAATGGGTCTGATACAAAAGAAACATCACCTGAGGTTTTTTTTTTTTCTTTTCAAAAAGTGCCATAGACTGCATCTCAGTATTTGCCTTGTAAGTGTGGGCACACGAAACATATTTCTGGATCTGCTTCTATTGCAACTACAATAAAAAAAAATAAAAAAAATAAAAATATTATACACAGCAAATTTAGTCAGCATTCCTTGGATAGATTAGGGTTCAAACAGTCCAACAAAATTGGACGCAGCTAGTTTTCTTGTGTCTGCTATTGTTCACGTGCCAAGTAGGCATAGTTGTAATTCAAGTGTGTGTTTGGTTTGTGTAGAGTCAGATGAAAAAATGTTGGCCAATGCTTTCCCAGTCGAACAGCTTCAAAATAAACAATGCCAGCAGGAGGAAACAGAAAACACACACAGTTTTAGAGTTTGTTATCAGCACTCTTGGGTAGACCATTTATTTTCTATCCAAAGCCTTTAGTGACAAATACATAGACACAACTATAGTGGAAAACCTGTGCAGTATAATGAACTCGTTTCCAATACTTAAATCTTTACATCATTCTTGAATATTATTTTCTTTCCCTTTTATTCTCGATAATGTTCAGAGAAATGTTGACTCACACAGGGGTAGCAGTTTTTAACTTGACTGCATTGTTTAACAGTCTTACAGCTCCAACTAGCAAATATTTCACTTGTTTTGAAAGGGACATTGAACAAAATAGAAAAAGAAAAACTTCAATAAGCATCTACTGGCTTAAGTACCTCTGCATTTCTCTTCCAAGCCAGGCAAACATGCAGTATAGATCTATCGGCCACAATATAAAAAGCAGTGACAAGAGTGACACCTGTCAAGAGATAGGATATACCAAGCAACAGATGAACAGTCAGTTCTTGAAGGTGATGTTTTGAAAGCAAGAAAAATGGGCAAGCGCAAGGAGGAACTTTGACAAGGGTCAAAGTCTAATAGGGATGTGAGTGGGTCCGTGCAGCGGTAGTCCCTATCAAAAGTTGTCCAAGAAAGGAAAAATTGAAAATCAATAGCTGACATCTGGTGAAACTCATAGGAGTTAAAAACAGGAGGGTATACATCAAAAGGAGCAAAACATCAACGAGCGGAACGGGAGCGGCTGTGACGGGGTGAGTATGAATGGTGGGAAGAAAAGACTAGCTCATGTCTTGATCCTAAAGAGCTACTGAACAACAAATTGCTGAAAATGTCTAATCTGGTTGTGTTAGAGAGGTGACCAGACATGTGCGAGTGATGTCCTTTCACATCATCTGTGAAAAGACATGCAAGCATTAGAACTTGCCCATGGAGGAAGGTGGGCTGAATGGATTGTGCTTTCTCTTATATAACATGAACAGTACTGTGTGGCTACATTAATCATATGGGAAAAGGTTGCAACAGGTATACTGGTGGTATTACCTACTACCTACCTGCCTACAAGGTTTTCCTAGAAGAAGGTCCTACTCCTGGCTAAAACACTGGCTGATGTACCTGCTTCCCATCTTAACACCACGTCTTGCACGGTTTACCCATTCCCATTCAAGACACCAGGCAGGAATCAGTGCTGATTACTCAAGGGATTGTACCACATTAGACTCTATTAAAGTCTAATAGACTTGAGTACACTTAAGTCTGCTATGAGCGCTAATGTACATAATGCTGTACATATATGCACTTAATTCCCTGTGGTAATATTCTTAACAACTTTTGTTAATAAACCTGTTTATTAACTTGAATGAATGAATTGACTGTGTGTATGCTTTTTGGGCTCGCTAGTTATGCTAAACTACCAATAATGAGTAAATGGCCATTAAGCACACATTCATATACCTTTCAGGATTAATATCCTTAACTTTTGTGATCTAATTATTTTAATCAGCATTGCAGTTTGTCCACAGATTTTATGTCAAAGTACAAAAATCAACTAAAACCAATGCTTGGATTTATTGTTATTGTTAGGTTCTGTGTATTTAGGAATTGTTGAAAAAGTTGAAACTCAAAATTGCAGAGTTGTCATTCTTCACATGTTTGATGTACAAAGTAAAGAAAGACAAAAGAAATGACTGCCTCAAGGGTTGCTTTGTTTCTTCTTTTTTTTTTTGATCAACTATTTTTTTTAGCAGACATGTATATTTACCTGAAAGACTGTGCTAAAAGGTGCAAAAGGTATCTTGTATATATTTTATTGAATCAAGGGCAACAAATAAAAGATTTAAAATTCACTCAAAAGCTGATAAAGAAACCTTATCTAGTTTTCTCTAATCAGAGAGTTGCCACTGAATCCATCACCTAAATGTTTGTGTGCCATGACATTAAACTATAATGGAGAACAGCAAATCGTACATCAAGAGCTTTAGATTTGATTAATAACATTGCTCTTTAACAGTCACTTGTTTTATCCAGATAATATGATCCATGTGCATTTCTCACTGCAAACACATTCACTGTTATCTTTTCGGGTACTATGACCAGGACATTACAGGGATCATGCTCTAATAGAAAAATAAAAATAAAATTCTGAAGATGTGTTACACAAGGTTTGAAGGTGATGGATCACTTTTCTCAATTGTTTCAAGGCCAATTTAAACTGTTTCCAAAGGCCTGCACTTTTCCTATCATTCTGTTGAGACAGGCATGGCCCCTTGCTTTTTAATCCTACTCTTTTCCTCGCAACACAAATTGTTATTATGTCTTAGAGCATGAAGCCATGGAAGAAAGAGGCTCTATTCTATATTTAATGTGCTGTAAAAAAGGATCAGATGATCGGTGTCAGAGGGTGGGAGGCCTCTGCGCTGTCAAGCCCATTTTCACTTCATCTCAGCCCAGCAATTTATCAAATTACAGGCTGGTTGTACAGTTGAAAAGGGAGACTACCAGTACACAGAAAAGGAGAGCTGGGTTTCAAGTGAAGCCCTATGCCTTAGCCACTAATCAATGAAGCATTCTCTACTCACACCTATCCAATCTCATGTTTTCTCTCTTTCTGTCTTTATCTCAGCTACCCATTTCTTAAAGAGCTCAGCAGGAATCTCAAGAATGCATGTGACACTTCTGTTGTATGTGTTGTGTATGGGACCATGTCAGCATGTGTAAGTGGATGTGTTTTCTTGTGATTGTGTTTTGGTGAGGTGAGATGTAATGTGGGAGAGGCTCTGGCAGCTCCATTATCTGGGAGGTGTCAGCTTGTCTGGCTGTGCATGCTTCCTTTCTTTGGGCCCACTTTCCCATTCAAACATTTATTTGCTGCCCTGACATAACCTGTCAAGCCTCTTCAGCCTCTCTGTCAGTGAGCTCAGGCTTACTGTACTGATAACTCAGCAGCTTTAAGGTTGCCAACCCCATCCGGTGCTGCCTCACAAACCTTTGGCTGTCCTTGCAAACACAGATACATGAATAAAGTCAGGCTTCTGCAGCAGATGAAAGGCATAGCAGATCAATTAAAAGTGTTAAATGTGGAAAGAATTCTAGGTGCAATTTTACCAACCACCAGGGAGGATGCAGCAGCACAGAAATGTCATTTACTTATTCAGTAAATGGGAGCACGATTAATTGACTCTGGAGACTGAAGCAACCTGCTGTGTGGCTTGCTAAATGAGCCAGAAGATAGTCTTCAGTAGTAGCTTTTTCAGCTTAGCAACAGTTGGTACTTTTCACTTGAATCTGTAATTGATGGCTGGCTTTTAATGTCAGGAAAGGTCAGTCTTAGATTTTTTTACAGGCATTTGCTGTACTTATAAATAAAAAGGTCACATATACTGTAAGTCACTGTGTTTGAAGGTACTAAAACCCCTAGTATATGATCCCAGTACCTCAAATTGAGCATTTAATTAAATGCCCGTCTATCTATTAAAAATACAAAAAACCCATAATGCTGCTGTAATGTGAGCATGGGTCCTAAACTGTTCTGGAAACCCTATAAATGAGTTCAGTTTAATTTTCGTTTAACATCCACCTCATTTGCACCATAGGAAGGGTGTTTAATAGCAGTGCATCAACTAGAAATAGTTAAATGTTTTACTGATGGAAAATCATGCAGTTAAAAGGATAAATCTTAGAGGGATGACCAACACATTCATAGCAGACTGACTCGGGCTTTAACTGTGCTACACTAAATTTTAACGTATTTGTGATCATCTGGCTCGTCATTCAGCACCCCGATGCACACATTGCATTCATTTATCCAATGAGCTCCTGGCAAAATAGACAATCAGCCATTCTAAGTTCAAAAATATTATATATGGTTTGGTGCAAATGCCCTCACAAAGGTAAAGTTATTAATGGTCCTGTATGGATGACTCTAAACAGTGACCTAGCTGACTTGCTTACATGTTTGATGTTAACTAGAGAATATGCATTTCGGACCAAAATGCTGGGTGAATGCCTACCGTGCCGAACCTTCAACTGTATGCCGATAATAGCTGGAAATACCTGGCACGCATACATGTACATTATTTCGGCAGCAAGCAGGGAACCAGTGTGTCTCATATGTTTAGGCAATGTCAAACGGCACTATGAGGCAAAGCAGAAAGTCTTTGAACAATCACCCAAGTTTGACCTGTTTCACAGCAGTCTCAGATCAGTCCACCAGGCTAGATTGTAGACACCTGAGTTTATTCAGCTCCAAAATACAAATCTGAAAGCTAGACTGCTTTGCAGAGAGCTGCACACGTCTGTGTGAGGGAAGCTGGTCAGAGTTAATGGGAATATAAACGTACTGTAGTA
>VURO01011607.1:0-42695 GCA_015108175.1 Pelvicachromis taeniatus
GTACCCATATCTGCAGCAGGTCTCCGAGGTGAACATCCTCTGGCGTGTTAGAACAAGGCAGCTAAGGGAAGTCGGCAAGTCAGATCCATAACTTCGGGATAAGGATTGGCTCTAAGGGCTGGGTCGGTCGGGCGGCGGTGCGCGGCCCACTTTGCGGGGCTCTTCCGAGGCTGGTGGAGCAGTCGCTCCGTTGCCCTCCACCTGCAAGGCGAGCCGTGCACCGCCGCTACTAGCAACTAGCCCGCTCGCTAGCGCTACTAGCCCGCTCGCTAGCGCACCTGCGGCTTTTAGTCTGGTGCGGCTAATGTATGAACAAAATATGATTTTTTTTTTCATAATTTCAAGTTGTGCGGCTAATATTCAGGTGCGCTTTGTAGTCCGGAAAATACGGTATTTGCTTGTCTGCCTTTACATTCATATGAATTTCATTGACATCCCATTCTTAATCCATAGAGTTTGATATGATGTTGGCTCACCCTTTCCAGCTATAAAACTCTTCTGGGAAGGCTTTCCACAAAATTTATGGATTTTTATGGAATTTTAACCACTCTTACACAAGGGCATTTGTGAGGTCAGACACTGATGCTGGACAAGAAGGCCTGGCTCACAGTCTCCTCTCAAATTAATCACAAAGGCGTTCTATCAGGTTCAGGTCAGGCAGTCAAATTCTTATGCACCAAATTTGCTTATCTGTGTCTTTATGGACCTTGCTTTTTGCACTGGTGTGCAGTCATGTTGGAACAAGAAGGGGCCAACCCCAAACCGTTCCTACAAAGTTGGGAGCATAAAATTGTCCAAAGTGTCTTGGGATACTGAAGGAGTAAGAGTACCATTCACTAGAACTAAGAGGCCAAGACCAACTCCTGAATTTCACCCCCACACCATAATCCTCCCTCCATCAAACTTTACATTTGGTGCAATGCAGCCAGACAAGTACTGTCTCCTATCAACCGGCAAACCCAAACTCATCAAGCTCTCTACACACTGTTCTTCAGCCACTTGAATTTTGGAGGTCTGTAGCGATTGACTCTGCAGAAAGTTGGCAACCTTCACACTGAGCCTTGTAGGTTTTTTTCCCCCCTAATTATAAACACCTTCATTCAGAAACTGCATTTTGTTTTCGCTTGTTTTATCTTTCTCTGATATTAAAATTCATTTGATGATTTGAAGCATTTGAGAGGGACAAACGTATAAAAACAAATAGGAAATCAGGAAGGGGCAAACCACTGTATGTATTGTTTTAATGCCAGTATTTTGTTGGGTACTATTGTCCCAGCTGTTTAACAAATGGGTCATTTTAAGGCACTTCTTATTAGATTTGACTGCAGTTTTTATGTCCCAGTCATGATTGAGCTGTGAAGTTATTGTAACCAGTCCTGCAACGCTTTTTTAGAAACTTTATTCCATATTTAGTGGTGATGCAAAGGAAATTCTATCACTGACACAAATTTTGGTAGTTGAGTGACATATATTAATCATTAAAGTGAAACAAACAGAAAGTAACATCCCATTCGCAGGGAGATGATGAATATGAAGATCAAAGGTACTTTATAATCATTGCTTTTTAAAACATATAGATGTTAACTATCACTGTATCTGTGATGATGTTCCTTCATTCAGTTTGCCCCTCCATTAACTAGGACAAGACGGTTCATGGACATGTATACATGCGTACACTGTGATTATTATTGTAAGTAGGGATGGGAATTTATAAGAATTTGGCGATTCTGATTCTATTATTGATATCAATTATTATTTCGTTTCCTTATTGATTCCCTTATCGATTTCACACAAAGAGGAAAACCAGCACAAAGAGACTATAGAATTTATTAACATTTAGGGGTGATGCAATATAGATGTCACAGTGATCTGTGAAAATAAGGGACACCCCCTTGGCACTGGACTTTTTTTTTCAGGGTTATTAAGCAGGATTTTTAATATAATAAATTATTATTTTTATTATTAAATCACCAGAGGGCTCTAAAGCAGGGCTCTAGACTAACTTTTTCCCACAGTTGCATTGTTGCACCTAACTTTTTTCTTAGATGCACCAACACAAAAGTTAGGTGCACCCAAATTTTTCAACACCACAGTTTTACATGTTTACTTTTTTTATTTGAAAATTGCTGTCCTTACAGACAATATTGGTTTGTAAATGATTAACTAACAACCTTGTCAACACAAAGTTGTTTCTTGTCGAGCTGTGCTCTAAATAAAGTTACTGAAAAAGTGCTTGTGCTTGAAGTGCTTCACTGAGCTGAAATGTAAACTATATTGTAGGCAATGTTAAACTTCATCATCATCTCGGCCTCCTCTGGTGACCTGTTTGCTGCTGCCTGCTGCTGCTGACAGGCAGTGGGGAGAGGGGACACTTGGGCAGTGCATTTATCACAGCATGTAATGTGTTTTCTGAATACACTGTGCTTTTTCAGCGTTTCAATTTGAAACGTATTAGCACCAGTCACAAATGCAGTATAACATGTGTCGTGCCAAATTAAGGCATCCCTGACAGAAGTTGTTTCCCTGCGTCTGGAGTATGCACTGGGCTGTCCAAATCACGGACAAACAGTACCCCACATTCTTGATTTTTAGTTCACAAACACTTCTTATAATGACTAACTACTCCTGAAATTTTGGAGGTTTTAGGTCACTACAGTTCTGTACAGTTACAGGAGGATACAAATAATTATCAGTCAAAATGTCCCTCGTTTATTGAAATAATCCCGTCCGATAACACGTGAGAACAATAGATGGATCATCTCTGTTGTAACCCACAAACTGAACGGTCATGTAACGACACTCATTTTTTTACATTTTCACTAAAACAGTTCACTACTTCCACATCTAGTAGTGGAGATGGAGTCAATTAGATCCTCTCTCCTTGCCCAGCGAATGCTCCCAACGCAGGGGAAACAAATTCTGTTGAGGATACCTACCTCGGCACAACACCCCAGGGTCCTTCCACACTCACCACAGTAAATGCAGTGCATCATGTTGTCAGCTTTACTGTATCTTAGCCAGGAAAACTGGTCAGGCTACTCTCTTCCAAATGTATACATTTTCCCCCTTTTACTTTCAGTGGGCTCTGGCTCGAGTCGATCGTGTGTGGCTCATTATCTGATGCCGTCTCTGGACCGGTGTTAGACATAACCTGAGAAGCTGATGGCTCAGTGTCAGAGGATCAGGCCTTAACTTAATGAAAAAGTTATCGATCATTCTTTTCATCTTTTCTCATTACCCACAGCTACATCCACTTAGGCTGCTCATGTGTCTGTTGTTGACCACACGGCTGGTCGTACCGGTGCGACCTAGGATTTTGTTTAGTCGCACCCATGAAAAATTAAGTTGCATGTGCGACCAAATTGGTCGCACTCTAGAGCCCAGGGGTAAAGAGAACTCTAGTCCTGTAATCTTATGCATCCCTGTTGTAAAATTGTGGCTTTTACTCCACAGGGGAACAGAGGAGATGACTGGTGACATCAATGACTCCATCGACTTTGTCCTTCTAAACTTTGCGGAGATGAACAAGTTATGGGTTCGAATGCAGCATCAGGGTCACAGCCGAGACCGAGAGAAGAGAGAAAAGGAGCGACAAGAACTTAGGATTCTGGTGGGCACCAATCTAGTTCGGCTCAGCCAACTGGAGGGTGTCAATGTGGAGAAATACAAACAGGTGTGTCTTTGTGTGTGTGTTTCCTGTACAGTGGGTACTGGTCTCAACACAGAAATCGATTTGTTACTGTCATGTTAGAAAGAGGAGAGCTGCTCTTTCTCTGGTATCTTGACTCTGGTGACACTGATGAGGACTTTCAGAAATTTGGGAGTGATGTTTCATTATGTGCTTTAATTATATTATAGTATTAGAGTTGTTGTCAACGTTATGTTGAAATTACCTGACTTCCTGTGTCTTTTCGGCATGCACTGGAAGTGCCCAGAGAGATAATATTATATACAATGACATAAGGTGCACGTTGTCTTATTTTGGTGTAAATAAAGCAATGGCCACTGTAATGGCTTTATTATGTGGTTATGGTTTGACGCATACATTAGGGCTGGATTATGTGCGAATGGTCATCCTATCGGCTTCTAATGAGCGATAGCATCATTTGAGGCCGGGGTGGCAGAAGAGGCTAACATACACCTATCAGAATTGCACTACCCACACTCTATAACGCATGTGTGGGCCAAAAGCAATACAAGGATTCAGTGTTATTATGGGGATCTGATTAAACTATGCTGGAAGTGTTTGTAACTGTGTCCAGTTTTAGTCTGTGTGTAGTGTTAAAGTGGTTATCCTGTGTTATCCTTTGATCCATTCCTGGATGATTTTAGATGTAACATGTATGTTTTTGGTCCATCTTGTGCTATTCAGGCTGGGTTTTCACAGCTGCAAACACCACTCCTCACTTGCCCCCTAAGCAGGTTAGCACTTAGGGAGTAATAATAGTCCAGAAACGGTGTACTGTCAAGTACAGCACAATGTCATATCCTTTTCTAGAGAATTTCACCATTTCTTAAACATTGATGATTACATTTTTTGACATTGAATTGAAATGTTTTCATCTTCAGTGTCATGTTTGCTACATTTGACGTGTATTTACCGTACCATACATACTGTTGGTGTATTTATGGGTAATTTGGTATTTGTTCAGTCAAAACGGTTTTCCTTTGTGCCTCTTTTCTCTCCACAGATTGTTCTTCCTGGAGTACTGGAGCAGGTTGTTAACTGCAGAGACTCACTGGCTCAGGAGTATCTTATGGAATGCATCATTCAGGTACATTATGTGGAAATTCTTAAATCTCTTGAAACAAGAACTAATCCACTAGACTAGACTTTACTTGCTGTTTATACCATACTTCAACAAAGAGGATGATGCAATGTGGTGTGTCTGGTCAGGGACTTTAGTTTATAACACTGGGTTTAGGAATAGCAGCAATGACCAGAAATCATGTACTGTTAGTAAAAAAAAACAAAAAACACTGTACCATGTTAAAGGAAAAAAAGTCTTTGGATTGGTCAAATGTAGGCAGATCTATTCCACTGGCCATGTTCTTTGTAATAAGTACTGACTCACTGGGTGCAGACCCCCAATAACCCCACATTGTTTGAAAAATTTGGCTTGAATCAGAACAGGAGCAAAAGACAACGAAATTCAATTGGAGCGTTCTGGTTGTTTCATATGTAAGTGGATAATATTACGTGCAGTCGCAGTCATTCAGGCCTTAACTAGAATAACCTTGTCTCTGAAGGTGTTCCCAGACGAGTTCCACCTTCAAACACTGAATCCTTTCCTGCGTTCCTGTGCTGAGCTACATCAACACGTAAACGTCAAGAACATCATTATTGCCCTCATTGACAGGTACGGTTTATTTTCTGGAGTTTAGCAGAGCTCCCTAGTGAGTGAACTGGAATTTAGTGCTTTTTGAGACTCGATGACCACTCATTTACACTCATCGACAGTACTAGTTACAGATAGCTATCCATTACTTTAATCTATTCATTTTTAAATATTTTTATCTTAATCGTGGCCAATTTAGAGTTATCATTCAACCTAATAGTTATGTCTTTGTACTTCGGCTGGAATACTCAGAGGAAACTCACAGGGAAAATAAAGTCCACATAGAAAGGCCTTAGCTAACCACAAAATTAGCCATAACCATTCCACCCAATGTTCTGCTCAATAAGCACGTTCATCTACTCTGGTCCCCAAGGTTAAACCTTTACCTGCAAGATGAGGTTTCCAGCATTTTGTTCTTCCTGTTTAAAGTAATGACGATTTGCTCATAATAATGCTTCTTCAGCAGTGAAAAATAGACCTTAACATTACAAATGGTTTAAAACCCTGATGCACAGTTCAGTGTAAGTGGGAAAATTAATGTCCATCTCAAAAAGGATTTACTGCCTGTTTATGGAGATTTATTTTTTTTTTTTTAAAGCCAGTTTCTGATTTGTCTTTCAGACTTGCTCTGTTTGCTCATCGAGAAGATGGCCCAGGGATCCCTGCTGAAATCAAGCTGTTTGACATCTTCTCTCAGCAAGTGGCCACTGTCATTCAGGTACATTTTCTTAAGTTCAAGAAGGTTTGAAGTAGGGGTGGGCAATATATCGAATATACTTGATGTATCACGAGTTTTTCCATGTTTGATGGTTAAAATGGCTTTATCATAACCATCGAGTATAGGTTGCCATGGAAATATTAAGCTGTCTGCACCTAATTGACAGTAAGGTTTTTTGTTTTTTCTCCCTCCCACACACGTAGAATGCATCATTTATCTTACCTCCCAACTGGAAAAATGTTTTGCGGTGCATTTTTGACACATTATGCTGAGCATGAGTGTTTATATACTACCAGGTAGGGAAAAATATAGTTATAGTGGAAGTTGCAGACTTTCTGTTGTTTGGATTTCACAAGGAGGATGCCAAACAAAATGCAGTAATTTGCTAAATATGACATGAAACTATTGCTGCTAAAGGTGGCAGTACCACAGATTTATTCCACCAGCAGAAAAGTCATCCACTGCAAAATTAAGACTTGTTAAACTTCGCGTGTGAACGTCTCCCTACACACCAAAGAAAAGTTTTAAACCAGCTGTGATACGAGCTACAACAGCTGTTGGCGAGAGAAACGGGAAGAACAGCACATGTAGTCTGATTCCATGTAGGGCTGCCACAAACGATTATTTTAATAGTCAACTAGTCACCGATTACTTTTGCGATTAGTTGACTAATCAGATCATGCATCCATTGGACATAAAACATACAGCTTTTTGCACCAGCATGCATCTGCTCATACATATAACTATCATTAGCATACAGCTTGAAGTGTTTAAGGTATGTGCTAACTAAAAATAAAGACAACATGATAGTTTATTAAACTTTTAATGAAATTTTCCAGATTGTCTCAGTGGAGTTTAATAAACTCAATCGTCTGCTCCTTGCTATCTAAAGTATAGACACTGGAGTAAATTCTCCACCATCTCACACTTCTGTTTAATCAGTTTTCTGTTTGACATTTATGCAGCTGTGTGAAAACTATAACTTTAATCTCAGCCAAACCGATTTAGTCAGGAACAAATAAAACACTGAAAAAAGCCAAACAATAACATGTTTAAGTTATCCAAGAGACTTATATATCTGATGTTTAACCTGAGTAGCGAAAAACCGCGGTGGGTCTGAAAACAATGTGCCGAGAGTCCGCTGTTCTCGCCGGCTCTAGTGAGCCTTGACCTCCTGGTCAGCTCGTCTCCGAAACCATCAGAGCACTTATGCAAATATGTGATGTCTTGATAAATCGAGCTGATATTTGAAGTTTACACAGCTACATTTTTACCTGAAAATATCTTAAAAGTTTATTTTGTGACCCTGAAAGAGTAATATTAAAACTAAGTAGCTGCCGCCATTGTTGGAAACTGGAATTGGCTGGGCCGTGCTATGAATTCTGCGATATGGTGGGCCACGAAGGATACACCCGACCATTCCTTCAAATCTGGGGAAAAGGAGGTCGCATTTGTCAGAGTCTTCGAATTGGGACAGCCTTTGTCGCGTCACTGTAACGTAATCGGCCTACAAAAGCGGTCTCCGAAGGATGCGGCCCCTGAATTTGGACACAGCTATGATACCGGAGGACCGCCTTCAGTCCGTTATTACACTCTTAAATCCTGCTACTTATTCCTGCATCTTTCAGGATCTTGCAAAGCTTCAAACGATGTGTCGACTATTAAATTAGTCATCGACAGTTTTGATAGTCAACGTAATCTTGACTAGTTGACAAATTGTGGCAGCCCTAACTTCATGTTATTGTTTATCAAGTATATTTGTGGTCTTCTTTTGCTTCTGGTTCAGTCAATTTTGGTCGAAGCGAATCTGTGAGATCTCTGCTTTTAGACAATGTGCCATTTGCTTGGTTACATGAAGTCGACTGAGTTCGTGGCTTCCTTGTTTGTTTCGCACAATTAGGCACATTTTGTGAAATGTTTGTTGTTTTCGCTGTGTTTGGTGGTTATAGAAATGGTTTATATGAGCTTTTAGCTGAGATTCAGATGTCTTTAAGGATACTACACATGCTGATATTTACATAAAAAAACCTGACTTCACAGAGGCTTAAACTGCAACACACCCCATTTGCCCACGGTACTGGGGGCGGTGGGGCACTAGACATCACGATATATATATCATGTGTATCGTAATATAGCCAATAAATAGCACAATATTAGATTTTTCTCATCTCACCCAGCCCTAGTTTAAAGGATGATGTTTGGAAGTGAACAAAAAGGCAAAGGTTTTATGTGGAAAGAGAGGAAAAGTGAGTTGTGTTGTGCCAATACATATTGCACTGGGAGATGCTGATGGAATGAATGCAATGAGCCAGGTAAGGCTCTGTGCATGGCAGACCTAAGCCGATCTTTAAAACGAACTGATGCCGGTATTACTCTAATATACAGGGAGACGATAACATTTGGGGCCAGTGACCATGTGTCTGTAACAAATTTGTTCCATGACTCGTAGCTGTCATCTTTCAGAATGTTAATCAGTAGATGAGGTAACTGTAGAAACATAGTTATCCCAGAGGTATGATAAGCCAGTGGCTGTCTAGCATAATTTCTTCTCTGAAATGAATCAACTTAAAATTATTGTGTGCTTTTTCTCCCTCAAAGTACATGACAGAGTTACTTTATTGCATGCAAAACGTGTGTGGGAGAGAGCTAACCGTAACCATATGAGTGTTATTTAAAACAGTCCATTTTCAGCTGTAGCTGAACAGAGCACATTAAAACCACATGATATTATTATAGCCAAATTGAAAGTCTAACAGAGATGGCATATCATGTTAGGATCTTAGGAAATTAGCAATCATAATGTATCATGTTTGATGTCAGCGTGTTCGAGTATAGTCAAAGATCCTCTGAAAGTAGGCAGAGTACTTTAGTAAGTGTGACTAACAATCAGACTACTGCTCCCTTCTGTTGTCTACTCTTTCAGTCACGCCAGGACATGCCATCAGAGGATATTGTATCACTTCAGGTCTCTCTCATCAATTTGGCCATGAAATGCTACCCTGAACGTGTAGATTATGTAGACAAGGTCCTGGAGAGTACTGTGGAGATCTTCAACAAGCTCAACTTGGAACAGTAAGTTTCTGGTCCCTTTATGAACTGCTGAGTGAGCTGTGTAATATCATGAAATCATAGCGTTGTTTAATAAGAGCTGCAAACTGCAATAATTACAGCAGAGTCCTTCTCTGTGCAGTTATTTTATTGTTCTAGTTTCATTGTGACCAGTAAACATCTGTTTTTTTAGGCCACACTCAGTTTAACCTTAATAAACAGACATTTACATATCTGTATATGTATATGTCTGTATATACATATACAGACATATATATCCCTGTATATCTGTATCCAATATACAGATCCAATATCTGTATATTGGATCTTCAGGGATGTTTCAGTAAGCTTACAATAAGGAAACTCATCCCTTTTCTTCAATATGAATCAGAGCTGCTTAATTAGCATATGTAAGTGTTGTGGTACTGGTGAGTACAACACAGTGCTTACAGCCTTTACATCATTTTTATAATATAAATGGTTTTGCATATTGAGATGAAACACTTGAGGAAACTTAAAAAACTTGGTCGCTTTCATGAGATATGCTGTTTAGGATGGAAACATCTTTCGTTGAGCTAAAACAGCACATTTGGCAAATCCACCATCAGATGCGCAAAAGCACATGAGATATTATAGCGTGTCATTATTTATTTAACGATAAAGTAAGTCAGTGGTAAGTCAGTAAAGCATTACAGCCAACTAAGTCCAGGCTTAATGCTTCCATGGAAGTTGTGATTTTTAAAGTTGTGTACATGCTGACCCCAGCCCAGCAGCCAGACCTTGCACTTCAACAGGTAACCAAAATCAGTGATGAACAGTCAGGCTGCAGCTTCGATTTTTACCTGTTCATGTTTCTAAAGTAGAATCACCAGTTGGTTTGGAATCCCTTTGGGCTGCTGTTCATCACTTTGTGTTAGTAGCTAAAATCTAAAAAAAGACCAAAAGTATGTCCTCATTAGTGTAGAGATTTGTGTTGACATGTGGGACTGTAGCTTAAAGTCAAAAGCAATGCAACAAGTAGTGTGATTAATTTATTAGGCAGAGTACTGGAGTACTTTGAAGAAGAATAACGAGTAATGTGTAATACGTTACTTTTTTGAGAAATGACTGCAACAATGGCATTGCAAAGGAGTAACAACATCAGCAATGATATGAAAGAAGCAGTTACTGCTGTCCATTAATCTGGGAAGGGCTAGAAGACCATTTCCAAACAATCTGAACTCCTTCATTCTGCAGTGAGAAAGATTATTCACAAGTGGACCACATTCAAGACAGCTCCCAGACCAAGAGTGGACGTCCCACCAAAACCACCCCAAAGTCAGAGAAACTGCAAAAAACCCAAGACTGACTCTGTAGGCCTCAGTAACCATGTTAAAGGTCAAAGTTCATAACAGAGGTTACAAGTATGACTCATTTGGAAATGTTGCCATTTTCCAAACAAAATGTCTGCTCTCTAAAATGAATTTGAAAGTGTGACTTAATTTTGCAAAGTTGCATCTGAACACACCACAAGACTTTTGTTGAGATGTCTCAACCAAAGTTGAGGTGTTTGGAGAAAAACAAACACAGCACGTCAGCAGAAACATCTTTAACCATAAATATGATTACTTTTATGTGTGCCCTCACTCAGTTTCTGAACTTTAAAATAATTTCCTCAAACTTGATCATGATCTTTGACTGATTCTCCCTGCAGGTATGAAAGATTTGTTGTCTCTTGGGACTATAAGCCTGTGGCACCTTTGCTTAATACTGCAGGGGAAACACATTTTCACAGCCTCCGTTCTTCTCCTTCCTCTAGCATAGCAACCAGCAGTGCGGTGTCAAAGGAACTTACCAGGCTGTTGAAGATCCCAGTGGATACCTACAACAACGTGCTGATGGTTTTGCAGCTCAAACACTTCCCACCACTCTTTGAATACTTCGACTATGAGTCTCGCAAGAACATGAGTTGCTATGTGCTGAGCAACACATTGGACTACAACACCACCATTGTGGCACAGGAACAGGTTATTGCTTTAACCTCTCTATATTAGATTTGTATTTAAATCATCAGCTAACAGACAGCAAACAAATAGGCCAAGGAAAAAATAAAGACATAAAATCAAAAAATATTGAATACATAATTTTTTTTTAAAAATAGGACTGAAAATGAACAATCATAGAAAGATTAATCTAGATGACCCATGTCAATGTTAAGTGATCTAATAGCTCAGGGAAGGAACCAATCAGAGATACTTTTGCAATATCTCGGATAGGTTTTTTATTTTTTTTAACCTAACGAGCGTCTCTCTCACTTGCACTGGACACCTTTAAGAACCTCGTATTGAATTTCAGGCAAGTTGCAATCCTAAACCTAATAGAGGGTTTTATTGTTTGTAATTAATAATTTTTTACACATTTATATAGTTTCCCAACAGTCTTGTAAATAGTAAAAATTCACAAAAATCCCAAACAATCTAGGTAGAGAAGCCTGTAGGGGTGGCTGTAGCTCAGGTGGTAGAGCAGGTCAGCTACTGATCGGAAGGTTAGTGGTTTGATCCCTGGCTCACCTAGTCTGCATGCCAAATATCCTTGGGCCTGATATTAATCCCAAATTGCTCTCCGATGCATCCATCGAAGTATGAATGTGTATGAATGAGTTAGTTAGCACTAAAAAGTTTAGAAAATAGTGCTTGTATGAATAGGTGTGAGTGGGTGAATGTGGTTGTTGTATAGAGCGCTTTGAGTACTCTGGGAGAGTAGAAAAGTGCTATATAAGAATCAGTCCATTTACCATAATAGTGATGTTACCAGAAATAACCTTATGTTGGTTGTTTTACCACAGCCACAGTCTCTTGCTGAATGCACACTGGTTGTGTATAATTGCATAATCATCTTAAAAATGCAAAATTTTGTTCTATTCCTCAGACTATCTACTGATTTCTCTATTTTTGTGATACAACTTGTCATATGTGCTTAGTTTAGTGAGAAATTTGTATTAAAATACCTTTTTTAAAATGTTTGTTTTACTAATCTCATGTTAAAGTATTCTTTAATTTTGTTTTGCATTATTTTGCAAACATCTACTCTGGTTACATAGACCATGTTTGTAAATAGTATCAGTTTGATGTTGTTTTGATACTAACAAAATGTGGTACACTTTGTTCCTCCAGGTGGACGCCATCTTGAACTTGGTGTCCACACTGATACAGGACCAGCCAGACCAACCAACTGATGATCCAGACCCAGAGGACTTTGCTGAGGAGCAGAGCCTTGTGGGTCGTTTCATCCATCTGCTCCATTCTGAAGATCCTGATCAGCAGTATCTTGTAGGTGTTTCCATTAACATTGTGTTTTTCTGCATTCACAGTCATCAAGGTAGTGGTAGTCTTGAGTGCTTGAATACAAGGCAACTGGACATTTGTACAGGCTAGGGCAACAATGTGCCATGGGCTCCTTTGTGTGGTACTGTAGCTAACCTTATCATGGAGGAAGTGGAAAGTAAAGCTCTGGGCTCAGAGGGACACAGGTTCGTGTATGCCAGTACACGGTTGGGTCAAAATCAAAACCCAAGTAGAAGACCCCATTCACTGATCGCATCATGCAGTGTATATAAAAAATACAAATTAATAAAATATTCACCAGCGAGGATATCAGGGGTAATGGTGTTACCATTACTGGACTGTGCTTTGCTCCTTAAGAAGGATGTAAGCCTCAACATTGCTTGATTACTGCTACATTGCCCTTACTCCAGTAATAATGAAGTGGATCATTCTGAAGCACATGGAGGACGTCATCCCTGTTGGTCTGCACAGCCATCAGTTTGCATACAGGTGGAACCGTTCATTTCACTAAAACAGTCGTGAAGTTTGCGTATGATACCACCATATTGGGTCTCATATCGGAACAATGATGACACTCCCTGTAGAGAGGAGAACCAACACCTGACAGTGGTTTTTGGACAACAACCTCGTCCTGAACACCAGCAAGAACAAGGAGGTCATTGTGGATTGCAGGATGTCTCGGAAGATAGAACATGCTCCTCATACAAGGGGAGGCAGTAAAGAATGTGGACAACATCAAGTTCCTGGGTCTCCACATAATGTTTTACCTGTTGTTCTATAGTCTTGATTGTGTGTATATATGAATGTAATTTTGTTATGTGTGTGAACACATAATGATAATAGAGGATTCTTCTTCTTCACTCCACCTTTTGTTTTTAAAACTGAAGAAGCCTCTTTGATGAGAGGGAACGTATTCGTGAACTTGAAGTCCAGTCGCCTTCTTTTCAAGCATTTGAGACCAACCTGAAGAATCTTAATCATGCACATTATGCATTAGATCTACTCCATAGAGTCCTACAGGTGCTGTCCTTTAAGTTGCTGCTAAGGATTCTGGAAATAATGCTGCATTGTTTCCTTTGTCCCCACCTTATCCAGTTTTATTGTAGGGTCTACCTTACAATGTAAAGCGCCTTGATGTGACTGTTGTTGTGATTTGGCGCTATATAAATAAAATTTCAGCAGATTACACTTCTCAATACGTTTCTACTTCTGTGAATGTTATTGCTAAGTCCAGTGCTTTTCACTTAATTTCGTTCTCGTTTGGGTCAGATTCTTAATACAGCACGCAAACATTTTGGGGCTGGTGGAAACCAAAGGATTCGCTACACATTGCCTCCCCTTGTGTTTGCTGCCTACCAGTTGGCCTTTCGATACAAGGAAAACTCCTCAACCGTGAGCAAATGTTATTTTTCATCACATAATGCATTTTATTTTCTGTCCTGTTATTTAATTATACCAATTTCTTTTCCTCTTAGGATGAAAAATGGGAAAAGAAGTGTCAGAAGATTTTTTCTTTTGCCCACCAGACAATCAGTGCACTCATTAAGGCTGAGCTTGCTGAGCTGCCTCTTCGACTCTTCCTGCAGGGGGCACTGGCTGCAGGCGAGATTGGCTTTGAAAACCACGAGACTGTAGCGTATGAGTTCATGTCACAGGTAGAATGTGTAATAATTCTGTCATTCTTTTAAATAGTTTATATACATACATACACACCTACAGGTTTTAGAGCACCCTAGTTTTTCCAGTTTTGTATTGAAAATTATGCAGTTTAATGTCTCATTGCACACTGAAATGAAAGCAGTTGGAGTGAAAAACGAACTCTTGGAATCAATTTATAGACCAAAATGTATTCTTAGCTTCTGACTCATCAAAGTAGCCAGTAGGTGAACACACCCGTGGCTTTCTTTCTACAATAGAAATCAGATATTCTTCAGAAAGTTCTTCCCATATCTGTTGCAGAAGTTCACATAAATGTGTGGCACTTGTAGGTTGCTTTGCTTTCACTCTTCTGTCCAGTTTATCCCGAACCAGCTCGATGGGGTTTAAGTCTGGAGACTAGGGCTGTGCAATATGACCAAAACCTTCTCATCCCAATAACAAAATAGTGCATTTTCTGTAAATTCAGTCAAGTGTTTTGACCGATGCATGAAACTATATATTTTTAAATATAAGTTGTAAGGGCCGCCATTTTCTTCGTGAGTATTTATTACAAGGCGTGCTGTGGGGAAAAGCCTGTTCTAAGGTTTGAGTCTAAGGTATTTTGAGCACCTGACGGCTCAATTTTGCTTCTCAGCCGTAAACTCTCTCCATATTCTTTCACCTGATTCTTGCGCTGGTGGAAGAGAAAAAAAAGATTGCCGTAAACAGTGTATTTTACGGCACCACGAAACAAACAATAGTGTATAATATGAAACAATATATGTTTTAATTTAGTCATCTGATATATTTTGTCATATCGCACAGCCCTACTGGAGACTGTGTTAGCCACTCCATATTTTCAAGCTCACCATCCTGCTCTTTTTTCCTGAGGTACTTCTATCATAGCTTGGACTTGTGTTTTGGGTCATCATCTTCCTCTAGGATGAACCTCTCACCAACTAGGCCCTCTGGTATAGAGGGTAGTGCATGGTGCTGCAAAATGCTGTGGTTGTCGTTTTGGTTCAGGGTGCCTCTCACTTTGTACAAGTCACCGACCCTGGAGCCAGCAAAACAGCCCAGACCATCACACTCCCTCTGCCATGTTTGACAGTTGATGCCACACACTATGGAACCATCCTTTTGCCTCCCCGACAGCGTACAAAGAGCCTGCTTGATGAACCGAAGATTTCAAATTTTGAATCATCCGTCCATAATACCTTCTTCCAGTCTTCAGTAGTTCAGCGGTGGTGTTTCTTGGCCCAGGCAAGCCTCTTTGTCTAATTATTCTGACGTCTTAGCAGTGGTTTCTTGCTGCAACTCGTCCTGCAGCTCGAAGTCTTCTCTTCACAGGTGAAACTGAGACGTTCTTACTACGACCACTATTAAAGCTGTGCTTGAAGCTGTTGTCCTGTGAGACAATTATCACACAAGCTGTTAACTCTCAGAAACTAGTCCTCTGATTCAGTTGTGGCTTTGGGCCTTCCAGACCTCTTTCTGTCCAAGTTTGCTTCTGAGTGCCTGTACTTACTGACACCTTGACTTTCTTTGCAATTTCTCTGTAGGAGAAAAATGTCGGCACACATGTAGAAACCAGCTTTTCAAGGTTTGATCAACCTGTTAACCCATATTGTCTTCCCTGAAAAAAGGTCTTTTTGTATAGTTGTGAAATGTACATTAGTTTTCAGTTTTGAGTCACCTTACTTTTTTTTTTAAACCCCTGGCAGTTCACCACTTACCTTTGTACCATTTCAAGCTATTCACTGGACCTGAACAAGTTGAATTGCAATAAATAACTGGAAAAATTGGGGTTTTCTAAAACTTTTGACCGGTAGTGTATAACCAAAAACATAACTGTATTTTCTTGTATTTTAAAACAATTAGATCACTATAGTTCTCTGTCTCTGTCATTTGGTGTTATTGTTCCATCACCCTCAACCTTGTCATCTCTTCTCTTGGTTCTCTATACATCGACCACATTAGGCATTTTCTCTCTATGAGGATGAGATCAGTGACTCCAAAGCTCAGCTGGCAGCCATCACACTCATCATCGGCACTTTTGAGCGAATGCGCTGCTTCAGTGAGGAAAACCACGAGCCCCTCAGGACTCAGTGTGCACTGGCTGCGTCCAAGCTGCTGAAGAAGCCTGACCAGTGCAGAGCTGTCAGCATCTGTGCCCATCTCTTCTGGTCAGGTCGCAGCACTGAGAAAAATGGTGAAGAGGTCTGTTGGAACTTTTTTATTTCCATTCACTAATATACAGTAGACGAAGATGGAAGATGGTTTCACTAAAATCATCTGCATGCAGATCAGCGACATTCTAAAAACTGAAATTTAAATGGAATCATCAGTGTGTCCTCTAGAACTTTGTTCTAGAGGAGGAAGTCTTCAGGGGACTAAACACTAACATAGTCAGTGTGTTAAACCCCAAAAGATTAGTTATGGAATCAAATTGATGCGGTATAGAGTGATCAGCAAGTTCAGTGTTACTGGACGCAATGCACTTTAACATACTGTATAATCCTGTTAATGCTATTGTGCACTTAAGTCTTTTTGCACGTCTCTAAATGCTCCCTGCTCATTTTACACATTTAGATCCGTGATGGTAAGCGGGTGATGGAGTGTCTAAAGAAAGCCTTGAAGATTGCCAACCAGTGCATGGATCCGTCACTGCAAGTTCAACTTTTCATTGAAATCCTCAACAGATACGTCTGCTTCTATGAAAGGGAAAATGATGCGGTAGGACACTACTTCAAAAGAATTATTTGCTTTCATGCTAACCAGTAACTGTTCATTTTGCCAAGAGAGAATAATTTCTTCATTTGCAGTATGTATGAAACTTGGTTACCTCGCCTCATCTTAAACCAACCACTCAAGTTAAAGTGTTTATTAACATTTAGTTCTATAAAGGTCTGGACAGTGATACAATTTTATAATGTTCACTCTGTACACAGCTCCAATATATTTTAAATATTCAAAATGACTAAAACTGTGTAATTGTACAGAAATGGAGAATTACAGAGCAGTTATGCGGTCCGGGATGTTGATTGGGTGTTGTCGTTTACCCACTGAATACTACCTGTGCCCACTAGTGATGGAAATATACATGCTTGCTACAAGTCATCCTAATGCATATCATGCACGGATCCACCTGAAATTGTATTTACATGGGATGATGATTATCACCTGTTGCCACTAGGTGACAGTGTGTGACTTTTGGAGAGAAAAAAAAACACTCAGACAATAATAAGCAGAACATGTCAAAATCTGAAGAAAAGATTGTGCTAAGTGGCAACATCTGTAGTTCAGGCGAACATTGCAGTGGCCTTCTTTGCCCTTAACAGCAGACATAAATAAAAGTGACTGTGTGATCATGTTGCAGTGGGGTGCAATTTGATCAATGCAGAGCGTATACTTGTGCCATAAGACTCCCTCTATCATGTGAAGTTTGGGATAGACTTGAAAATGTACAGTTGAAATATACAATCAGGACAAGAGTGCTCAAAAATTGATGATAGCTGTAATTATTTAAAGAAGACTACCCTTCATGAAAATGTGACAGCTTTGCAATTTAACATCACCAACAATCATTCATTCAACAATTATCTGATGATATGCCTAGAATGAGTTTGATAAAAGTACAAGGGCGCAAAATTGGAAATATTGAAGCCTAAATTACATTTTTAAATCCAAAATGGCTAACTTCCTGTTGGATGGCTGTCACTCCAAGACTTTCTTATACTACTTTACATGAGGCTGCAAAATTTCAGGCTCATAGATGAAATGTAGTGTGGGGCAGATTTCATGTATTTATACCTGTATATATTTTCAACACATTTTATAGATTTTAGTATTCAATGATGAGACCCATAAAACATGAAAGCCTTCATCATATCGGAGGTGTGTGCCAAATTTCATGACTTTTCAATCTTCCCAAACCCCTCAAAATACTGCTTCCTGTTTCATGGCAAATTGCCATGTCACCAGGGTGCACTGTTTAATAAAATCTTGCAGTTATTGCACTGAAGCATCATCCAACTGTCCTTCCAATGTCTGGGTCTGTTGTGTCTGGAGAGTCTAATTCAGTCCATAGTTTGACACATTTTTCCCTCTCTAATGGAAAAGTACAGAGTCTTCCATTGAAGGTGAAGGTTCTCAGTCTTCCGGGTCATCATAGTCTAAGGAGCTTAGAAAGAAAAGCATCTGGACTTCTTTAAGCTGCTGGAAGACGTTTCACCTCTCATCCGAGAAGCTTCTTCAGTTCTAAGCGCAAATGGTGGGGAGTCCCAGATTTAAGCCCTATGTGAGTGTCCCCCAAGAGGGACATGGACCCCCTAATGATCCTCCACCCATTTTCACACCTTGGTTCGTGTGATTAGGTAAAGGCCACAATCAGCCAAGGTTTCGGGTGAACTCATTGTGAAACCTAGCCTCACCCTATCATGTGATTTCCTGAGGGCAGAAGACCCGGGATGTGCGTGGGCGTTAAGGCGTCTGGGAAGGGACCTCAAAACTGGATTATAGATGGTAGAAAGTTGGTGTCGTAAACCCCGCTGTTAAAAGAGGGTCATTCACAGTGGACATAGATGGCTTCTTTCACTCCTCTTTCAAACCATCTGTCTTCTCTGTCCAAAAGTGAACATTGGTGTCCTTGAAGGACCTTTGTCCTTTAGATGCAGATGGACAGCCGAGTCTTGTCCTGTCGAGGTGGCTCTTTTATGTTGTGCCATGCGTTTATGAAGTGGCTGTTTGGTGTCTCCAATGTAGAGGTCTGAGCATTCCTCACTACATTGTACAGCATACGTCATTGTTAAGTTTGTGTTTAGGAGTTCTGTCTTTGGGATGAACCAGTTTTTGTCTTGAGTGTGTGGCTGGGTCTGAAGTACACTGGGATGTTGTGTTTGGAGAAGACTCTCCTGAGTTTTTCTGATACATTTTTCTACTGATTTGCTACACCCATGACTGAAAACAATAAAATATGTAAATTTTCAGCTGACCTAACGCGTGTGCAAAGTATCATGAGTATTCGAGCATGCTTATGCCCTCAAAAGGGTGAATGTTTTGCAGAAATAAATATAATAGGGATATCACACTTTCATTGGTGGGCAACACAGTGTCAAGGTGGGCAGTGAATTAGAGTCTGAATCTCCCTTTATGGTCTTGTGTCATAGTGCTGATATTTTTATAAAAATGTTGTCTTAATGAGTGTCTTAGATCCTTGAGTTACACTCAAAAATGTGCTTTGTTAGGTGACTGTGACCTTGAAGCCCTTTGGCTAGTCTGCTGAGGGAGAGCTTCTGGTGAAGCCAGAATATGTAGATACCAGAGGTGTGCTTTTTAGACTCATTTTTTTACACAAGTTGGTTTGCACAGGGTATATGATTTTGAAAATTAACTTCTGCCACATTCCTAACAGCATCTTGAATCTGGGCAGTTATTTTTAAAGTTATTTATTTAAATGTGAAGCAAGATCCAACTTTATTTTCAGTGGTCAGACTTAAAAACGGGTATATACATTTTGTCTGTTGATTGGCTCTTTGGGTACAGTTATGGAACACATCCATCTTTGACATTTCAGTATTTTCCCATAGATTTCAGTTCAGGACTCCTTGAGCCCTTCTCTCTGTGTAAAGTGTGGTGGCCTGATGGAGAAAGCTGTCCTTCAGTCTGCTGGTTCGGGACCGGATGCTGCAGTACCTCCTGCCTGATGGAAGTAGTTTGAACAGTGTGTGACTGGGGTGACTGGAGTCTGTGATGATCCTCCCCGCTTTCCTCAGGCACCGCTTCTTGTCGATGTCCTGGAGGGAGGGAAGCTCACCTCCAATTATCCGCTCAGAACACCACGCCACTTTCTGGCGAGTTTTACGGTTGTAGGCGGTGCTGTTGCCATACCAGGTGGTGATGCACCCAGTGAGGATGCTCTCAGTGGCCCAGCAGAAGAAACTCCTGATGATGCTGGGGCTCATGACGAATCTCTTCAGTCTTCTGAGAAAGAAGAGGCACTACTGCGCCTTCTTCGCGGTTTTGTTTGTGTGAACTGACCATGTGAGATCTTCTGCCAGATGTACACCTGTTACTTTTTTACAGTCGACTTTGTGTAAAATTCAGTTGTTTTGATTTGAACAGTTGCTCCTATCTATTCCAACATAACTGACCCACAGAGCGTGTACATGAATACATTGGTATGAATGAATGCTGTTTCTCCTCCTCCTCCCATCCAGGTGACAGTCCAGGTGTTAAACCAGCTGATCCAAAAGATCAGGGAAGACCTTCCCAACCTGGAAGCAAGTGAAGAGACGGAGCAGATCAACAAACACTTCCAAAATACACTGGAGCATCTTCGTCTGCAGAGGGAATCCCCTGAATCTGAGGGCCCTGCCTACGAGGGCCTGGTCCTTTAAAGCTAATGTAGGTTGGAAAATATTAGTCCCTATTAGATGTTCCACTATATTAAGAATAGACAACTGCACACTATCACAAGAATAAAGAAGTTGTGTTAAAGGCCAGGAATAGAAATAAACATTAAGAGCTGAAAGAACTCCTTTCAGTCCTTCATTTAGTTGTTGATGTGTCTGCATCATTCCTCCTTGCATGTGTAAGCAATACTGCACGTAACTTTAGTGTGCAGTTTTGGTAAGTCTTTTATTTTCCATTCCTTTATAAGGCCACAGTCGACCAGTTTGTCTGTATCCTGCACCATGTTATTGTTGATGGAAGACTTGCTGGCTGTGATAGTTCCATCCACTGTGTCATCAGGCCTTCAATTATTCATACCTGTCCATTTTGAGAAGTGAATGTATTAGCTGAGTGTATAAAGGCTACAGAAACTAATGGTTGTAGTTGTCTTGCAGCGGGTTTGCATACGACCTGGTTTCCTGAACATGAATAATCAATAACTCTGCTGTTCTTTAGGTTGGCTTTGTGGCAACGTTAAACAGATTGTGCCAAACCAAACTGAAGACCAGATGACCGAGCAATCTTTGGCTGTCACACTTCAGCGTTCTTCTTTTTACCACATCGTGCTTGTCATTCTCTCTCTCTTTAGGCTCCTTATAGTGTGTCTCATTTGAAGTCAGGACTTGTCACCACTGGATTGACCTGGTCAAAACTGTGGTGTGTTTGCATGCTTTAGTGTGCTTTGCATCAAAGGTCCAGTGTTTAGTTCACTCTCTATGGATCTCACTAATTGCATTCTGCTTTTTGTTTTTCCCCATGATATTTTTTTGATAACAAACCATGTCCCTTTGGATGAACATGTTAAGGAGGTGCAGCAGTTCCTCAGGATTGTATATTGACTGACTTGTCAGTGTACAATGGTGCAGAAGACTTGCAATAGTTTTCCACAGCATTTATTGATTTCTCTTTCTTGCCTATTAATGTTGATTTGTTGGAGTTTGCATTGACCCTGTTACTTTTTTTGCTTTTAAAATGTGTGTTTAAATGCACTTGTAAATCAGATAAATAAAAATACAGATTAAGTAGAAATGATAATTGTCACTTACTGAAATAAAATTGACATTAACAGTACTTGAATTTTACTCATTTTACACACAGTATTTGGTGCAATAATAGTATTTCTTGACTGTAATTAGACTGTGCTTGTATGTTGTTGAAGGAGTTTTTCATTTTGGCTCAAACTTTAATTCAACACTTGAAATGGAATAATATCAGTAACAGTTGTATTAAATAAGTCGATCTATATTTGGGAAAAAAAAAAAAAAAAATCCCCTCTCACCATGCAAGCTGTCTTTATCCTTCAAGCTCGGTCCCTCTAAGAGGTGCCCGGGAAATTTAGGGTGTCCTTTCTGTTCCTAGGACTGCGCTCTTCTGGATAGAGATCTCTGATGTTGTTCTTGGGATCTGTTGGAGCCACTCACCTGGCTTGGGCTCACTACACCTTTTTCCCCAAAGCTGATAGACTTGATTAACACTGTTACGCTAAAAGAGATGAAAGAAGTCCTTGTGTATTTATTTCTTTTTTATTTATTTATTCTGCCTGTCCCATTTGGTACTTTAGCAATCAGAATTAATGTCTGAAGGCCAAGAAAGATGCCCAACGGATTTATTTCACCAAGTGGATCATTACGGCCTTGTCATATTGGTCCATTTGATTTACCTTTTTCTTTGATTTTAAGTTATTACAGACAGGACACACATGACTGGGGGATAGGAAAAGGAGAAAGAAAGGGAGGGAGAGAGAAACAGATGGGACGAGGTAAGAGAAGGGGAAAAAAATCCAAAGCAAAAGAAAACGAGCAAAAGCAGAGCAACACAATATGGGGACAGGAAGTCTGGTGTAAGTGTGAGTAACAGTAACTACTAAATATTAAATTTTATTGTGCAGCACGCAACACCGACAGCGTGCTTTGAGGTAGCGGCCAAGGAAGATCCAGTTTGTGTCCGAGTACCTGTGTGGATGAGCGCGCTTGTATTCAAAAGGTTTCTCTATTTAATGATCTGCTAGAGGGTGTGGGGAGCTATAGCCCTGCCCCTCAGGGCTTGGAGGAGATCCAGGCCCCAGATATCCAGGATATGTTTATTGTCTACTTTTGTGTATGACAAGCTACAAGTATTCTCTTTCTCTGTTTATATGTCAGTAAGAAGACCCCCGGGCTTTATAAAGTGGACATGAAAACTTCATCAGACGTGTAGCTGGGGAGAAACATCTTCCTAAATGACCTTTTTGATTCCCTGGCCAGCTACTCTGCCACTGCTGTTTGTACCATACCAACTTAAAAGCCCAGTAGTCAAACCTCCCCCAGCGGTGCATGTTAAAATTAAGGAAAAGCAAGTAACTTCCTGAATCTGAATAAAAACAGTATAATTCATGTATTCTGTGCATGACTTACTCTACACTGTAGCAAAGCAGGGGGACATGTTTTAGTACATGATAATGATGGTGATTATCATTATTATTATTACTAGGCAGTTTCCGTACCCATGAAGTTAAGCTGGTGTAATGTATGTTCATAGGTTAGAAATTTTACTGTCTTAAAGTCAAATTCCCGACTGTTCCGGGAACTAAACTCTACTGAAGTGTGTCTGAGGAAGTGTGCCAAGGTTCATCCGCTTTTCTATCGAATAACCTATGTCGTATATAAATAACGGTTATGATAAACTGAAGCTTTATTCATTCGCATACCACACTATGAACATAGACACAGACGGTGTAGCCGTTTCGACATGACTTTTCTATTCTGCTGCACAATCGCAAACCTAACTTTAGGCTAATTTCCCAACTATCATTTTCCCCAAGGAACTTGAACGCAACGCTACAACACAAGGGCGAGCTGTGCGCATGCTCGCAGGTTTTACATTATTAGAAGCCTATACAGAAGAGTGTACCTATTTGTTAATGGGGAGTCGTCGTCTGGTTAAGTAGACACTGAAGTGTTTTTGTGGCACGTCTGTGTCGGTGTTTGTTGGATAAAGACTGGTGGCATCCATGTACTGACAGATACAAGTTACCGTAAAGCTGTTTGCGTGTCGCTGGAGGAAGGGACGATGTCGGCAAATAAAACAAAGAAAGTCAAAATGGCTACTAAATCTTGTCCTGAATGCGACCAACAGGTAAGAAAATACATCTTTAATTTTTAGGAGGATGTTACTGATTGCGTGTCTTGTTTTCATTTTATCCATACCAATCATGGCAACCTACGGTGGTTAAGACGGAAACGGGGTTCAGTACAAGCCCCCGGTGATCACGGTATTTCTCAAAGGGCTCAGCTGGTACATGTTGATTTTCTGTTCGGCAGAGAGCATCGGTATCTATGTCCGTGTCCACGATTATGGCTTTGTGATTTTACATGTATAAACGGACGGACATACGATCATCATCTTTGCGTTAGTAATGTAAGGGACTGGTTCAAAAGTTCAGTAAATGAGTTTGGGCATAGTAGTGCATTTTTATTACCGTACCTCAGTTACTTTATTGCGTGTTTGGACACACCTTCTCATTTAATAGTTTTTCTGTATTTTCGTGACTATTTATACTGTAGATTCTCAGAATCTACAATGTAGAGCTCCATGAGGTCGTCACCTGAAATGGTTTTCAAACAATCTGAAGGAGTTTCCAGAGATCCTGAGCACTTGTTGGCCCTTTTGCCTTCACTCTGCGGTCCATCTCATCCCAAACTATCTCCACTGGGTTTCGGTCAGCTGACTGTGGAGGCCGGGCCATCTGGTGCAGCACTCCATCACTCTCCTTGGGCAAATAACCATTACACACCCTGGAGGTGTGTGTGGGGTCATTGTCCTGTTGATAAATAAATGATGGTCCAAGTAAACAGAAACCGGAGGGAATGGGATCGTAGGTGATAGCCGCTGGTTCAGTGGGCCTTCAATTTTTAATAAATTCCCAACAGTGTCACCAGCAAAGCACCCCCACACACCATCACCCCTCCTCCTCCATGATTCACGGTGGGAACCATGCATGTAGTAGAGACCATCCATTCACCTTTTCTGCACCCCACAGAGAACCAAAGATCTCAAATTTGGACTCATCAGACCAAAGCACAGATTTCCACTGGTCTAATGTCCATTCCTTGTGTTTCTTGGCTCAAACAAATCTTTTCTGCTTGTTGCTTTTCCTTAGTCGTGGTTTCTTAGCAGCTATTTGACCATAAAGGCCTGATTCACTCAGTCTCCTCTGAACAGTTGATGTAGAGATGTGTCTGCTACTGGAACTCTGTGTGGCATTTATCTGGGCTCTAATCTGAGCTGCTGTTAACTTGTTATTTCTGAGGCTGGTGACTCGGATGAATGTATCCTCAGCAGCAGAGGTGACTCTTGGTCCTCATATGAGCCAGTTTTGTTGTAGCACTTGATGGTTTTTGCGACTGCACTCGGGGACACATTCACATTTTCCAGACTGACTGACCTTCAGTTCATAAAGTAATGATGGACTGTCGTTTCTCTTTAGTTAGCTAATTGGTTCTTGCCATTATATTAACAACGACAAAGCACACCTGTGAAGTTAAAACCATTTCAGGTGACTACATCATGAAGCTCACTGAGAGAAGGCCAAGGGTGGCTATTTTGAAGAATCTAAAATGTAAATCATTTTTTGAGTTATTTCACACACATTTGTTTACTACATAATTCCATATGTGTTCATTCATAGTTTTGATGCCTTCAGTGAAAATCTGCAATGTAAATAGTCATGAAAATGGAGAAAAAACATTAAATGAGAAGCTGTGTCCAAAAACTTTGACTAGTAGTATATTAAGGCAAATCCAAAGAGAGCCAACATGTCTACTGTGTGTGAATTACAATGTTGCTCTCCAGCTGTGTTGAAAGAAACTGCAACCCTCACCAGACTCTACATTTAATGTGCAAAAGAGCTTCACCAGCACAGTGCATTAAGAGACTGTTGTTCATCCAAATCCAAACTGATGGTGGAATATATAGAGATGGAGATGACTTTCAAAGCCAAAAGCAAAGTTGTGGACATTAGAAACTCATAAGTTGGTGAGCTGCTGTATTGTAAAAGACACAACGGCCCATGTGAGCGGGATGGAAGCAGCAAAAAGGGCTGAGGTCACAGGCTTTTGGTGTCAGCTAGAAGAAGGAAAAACATCACCTTCAACAACATTTTGGTAAATATGTTCGTGTGATCACAGCATTGTCTTCCTGGGAGATTATAATTATAACACACTGAAATGTTGTAGTTGCATTTCATCGGGCTGTCGCTATGTTGCACATAAAGGTCGTCTGTCTGCCTCAATTTAACAAGAGACGCTCTCTGCAGATAATGTCAAAAACATATGAGCCTTAAACCTGCCTTCTACCTGAACGCCATGAGATGGTTGCAAAAAGACTAGGTCCCATCAGAATGTATGGGAAATTACATTTCTACTGTAAACACTGCTAAGTTCATACTGAATAAAAACTTATTTCAGAATACTGTGTTTACTGAGACTAAAAGCAAAAGCTGAGAAGTGAAAGTGAAATATCAGCTATTTGACATGTTGCACCTTTCAACGGGGGATGGGGTTGTTTGCAGCACCCAACTACTTCCTTTCAAATAAACACTGAAGGGTGTTTCACCTTTTTAAATGATTTGGGTAGTCAGCAAATCATTTAAGTTTATTATATTAAAATGTGGTCATTGTAGCCCAAACTAAGAAAATGCAAAGCAATGTTTCCACATACTTATTCAAACAGTACTTTTTCTAATCATAGTAATATGGAGCCTATCCCAGCTACATCCAGGCCTGTGTCACATCCACGTATTGAGGGACTTACCTTGTGGAAATGATGTGATGTTTTAACAGTAATATACTGTTTCTTATTTCTCACTCTTTCTAGATTCCAGTGGCGTGCAAGTCCTGCCCATGTGGTTATGTGTTTATTAGCAGGAAACTCCTCAATGCAAAGTTAAATGAGCGCTCTTCCCCAGCCATAGCAGGTAAGGTGGTAGTTGGTGGGTTGAAGTGCCTCTGCTGTTACTGCCTGTTTCCAAAAATGTTGGGAATGTGTGTAAACCAAAGAAAAAAACCCACAGCCAATTTGGAACCACAAGTTATTCTAATGTATTTGGATTGCATTTCTGCATTTTTGGGCCGTTCATTTGCTTTGAGGATGTTTTATATTTAAGAGTGCAATTTAAAGTCTTTTGTTTTTCAGATTCCAAAACAACACCCACCAGATCTTTGACAACCCATTAGGACAGGGCCCTCAAACATTTACGGCCTGTGGGCCACATCTTCTGTTTGACTCATGAGATAATTTCATATGTCAATTATGGCTGGGCAATATAAGGAAAGGTCTAATATTGCGATTTAAAAAAAAAAAAAAAAATTTTTGGCTATATCACAATACACAATATATGGCGATATGTCTTGAGCCCCATTTTGTAAAATGTGCCTAAACAAGGAAGCCACAAACTCACTTGACTTCATGTAACCAAGCAAATGGCACATTGTCTGAAAGCAGAGTTCTCACAGATTCCAAAACTGCACATTTTGTCACACTGTGACCAAAATTCACTGAACCAGAAGCAAAAGAAGACCACAATATGACACCAGACTTCCACTTACTGTTTTGTTCTCGCCGATAGCCACTGTCACTAACAAAATACATCTGACCCACCTTTTTCTGTAATTTTATTCATTTATTTCTTACAGTTAAGTCCAAAGAGTTGTGCTTACAGATTTTGTTCTTTGTCACAGCAGCTTTTTCTTTATCATGTAGAAAAACAGTTAAATATTTAACTTGTCTCGTGGCGTCAGAGCCTTCTCTGTGGCAGGTCCCGGACTCTGGAAGTCTTCCTCTTAATATTAGATCTGTTTAAAGATGTATTATCTAAAAATATGGTGGCAAGTGCAGTTTTGGTGAGACCTCCAATGCAGTGTCCATACAGAAAGGCCTGAGCTGCCCACTGGATTTGACCATAGCACTTTATGGTGACAGTGCTAAACACTGAGCTGACTCTGTAGGAAGATTTTTTTTTTATCTTCCACATTAGTTATGTTGTTATTTACTATTTTCTGAAAAGGGAGAAATATTTAAATATTTGTTTGAAAATTGTTAAACTAAGAATAAAATAAACAAAATAAAAACAAAAACATTAAATGCTCTGCAAAGCCGATTAGTAATTGTGTTTTGAGGCATGTGAAGCTGGAGACACCAGCAACCGCAGTGAATTGTCTTCCAGACAAATACTGGTTCCTGCAGTATTTAAAAGTAGAATGGGAGGCCCCCACTCTCAAAAAAAAAAAACCCCCAACAACAACAAAAAATGTTTTTGCTAACAATGATTTGGATGGGAGTGTGAACAACACCCCACTGAACAGATAGGTGGTATTTGTAATTCTTTCTTTAGACAAGCTGGACTTTAGGCGGAGGAGGACTGAGCGCATTCGCAGAGAGAGAATTGAGTGTCCTCTAACCAATGACATGGAGAACAGAAGGAGACCCCGGGCTAACAGCCAATCAGATCCCATACGAAGAGGACGAGGTAGACCAAAAACCGTGGGGCTGAAGAAACAGGAAGAGGAGAAAGGTAAAACAAGTCATATTCACAGTTGCATTTTAAAATTGTGGCACTGATGTTGTTTTGTTTGCTCATTTTAGGAACCTTTTTTAAGTTTTTTCTTTGTTGTGTTGTCACAGTACAAATAGACAAGGACAGGAAGAAATGAGCAGGAACTCACTATACAAACTATGGAATAATATCTGTTAAATTACAAATGCATCCAATGAAAACAGGGGAAAATGGCGAAGGAAAGTAAAATTCAGGTTAGGTCTAGAATACCTGGTGCTTTGTGGAAATGCTGGTTTCTGTCACAGGCAGACTGAGTTATAGTAGGCAATTTCAAACTTATACACACACAATAATTTTAAAGAAATACTTTTTTATAATTTCCTTGGGAAACAGGTGCAACAATTTACTGAAATAAACACACCTGGAAATGCATACTTACAAGGGTTTGTACAATTGTAATGAGCTTGAATTTGAATATTTGGTTTGAGCACCAAATAGTCCAAATATCTTTTATTCTTCAGCACACGCTGAACACTCTGAGGCAGTTTCCTGTCATTTCTTTAAGTAGTCTTCAGGAAGTTCTCCAGGCTTCTTAAAAATAAAGATACAATTTCAAACTGGTTCTTTGTTAAGTTGTCTTATATGCAGACACAGCACTCCACACCACTTTTTTCTTTATATTCAAATGATTTATGTCAGTGTTAAGCAGCTTAACAAACAAAAATATCACGATCAGGAAGTAATGTAAAGAAAGGAGGGGTGGATCAAGACTCTTGCACATTTCTGTATATTAGCAAGGACTTGTTTGCTGATCTGGACTGACTCATGTAAATCATGTAGCAATGTATTTATTCATCAGCAATTTTTCAAGTAACAGGTGTATACTGAATTTGGCCCAACAGTGCAGATTTTGCTAGAATTGGCATTAGTGTGATCATACTATTAGTCTGAAAGTGCAGATACCTGAAACGATAGCCAGTGTTGTTAAGTACTTATTGCTCTGTGTGTGCGTGTGTGTGTTCACCTTCACAGAGAAACAGGAGAAGGAAGTGGATATATATGCGAGTCTCTCTGATGAGAAGGCCTTTGTGTTTTCTGTGGCATTGGCTGAGATCAACCGCAAGATCCTGGCACAGAGACTTATCTTGTAAATCCAGAGTAACTGAGAAAACAGATGACCAAAGAGACAAGAGACCTCTCGGGAGCCGGACTTTAACCTGCCTGTATTTCACTTGGATTACGAGACAAAATTCATAAAACTGCAAAGTCTTATGTCTTCATGGTGAGAACGGGTTTGTGTTGGAATATCAGTTGGATTAGAAGAATTTTCCATCTGCTTTCTACAGTGTATAAATGAACACACATCCACACACTGTTTTCTGAAATCAAAGAGAGGAGGCGCTTATAGAAATGTTATCGTATTAAAGAAAATGGACTGTTATGAAATGATCTATAGTTTGCATCACATTACTGGAATGACCATGAAAAGATGATGCGTTTGCAAACAGGAGATTTAAAACAAAATGTCATTAATTAGTGCTTTGCACAGTGCTCGCCACATTTTATATAATTTTAGGAATCTGTGTAGCCATGCTTCACATGAATTTCACAATGCCTACAATGTGGATGGACTGAAAATTGCAGCACCTCACTCTCCTGGCGTCATCCAGAAAGGTGGATGGTTCTGAGGCAGAGATGTAGCGCTAGTGTTGCTTTTGAAATTTGTCCAACTTTGATTCTGTTCTTTTTGATAGCTCATAGTGGAATGGCTTTGATGTCCACAGTGAAGCATGAATCTCGATAACATTAAGGAAAAAAGTATTGTTTGATTACTTTATAAAAATGTATTAAAGACAGTCAACCCAAACATTTGACGTGTAGTTGGGACTCAAATGTGCTTGTTTATCTTTTCTAACTTTTGGTTACAGCTGCTGATCCCATTTCATATGTCAACTTTTGGCTTGCAGTGCAGTTGCTCATATCTGGATTTGGTAGAATATCAAAGATGGTTGTAGAACTTCCAGTGGGAACTTTTCTTTTTTTTTTTAATCTTATTTTGCCAATAGGTCGACTGGAGGTGATTCAAATGAAAGTGAGTTAATTTTAGGCATGAGTGAGATCATGCCTAAAATTAAGTGGCCTAATAAGTGTCTAAAGGCATTTCTTAAGATGGATTACCAACAGTTCCTATATACATTAAGAAAATAGTGAATTGAACTAAAATGGCTATTCATTTAAAGGGAGAGCTCCGTATTATTTTCTGGGATAAGGTCAACAGCATCCAGAGTTTCTTCAGCCAAACTGAGTTGATCAGTTGACCATAACCCAACTAACGATGCTTTTCACAGAAACAAAACTGAGACTCAAACGGCAACAAAAGAAAACTCAGCATTTGGGGAACTTCCTGACTTCAAGCATTTTCGTACAATACCAAGGATTTGTAGCCAGTTAATGAAACAAAAATTATGTTTTTATGTCCCTGTAAAGATGGAGAAATGGTACACTTCAAAGCTCTAACAATAAAATGTTTGCATGTTATGATTGAGTATTGTAGGACTAGATTGCTTATATGTAAATCTTTGCATTTCTCTTTTTGTGAGCAAGTAGCAGTACCAGTACTAGAGTAAACTATCATGTAGTGACAACAACAACCTGGGAGATGTCAGGATGGCTTCTTCCAACTATGTCCTTTTTCTACTGTACGTTAAGTTCCATTAAAACGGGTAATGCTGTGTCATCCTGTTGTGCAGATGAGATGGAATAACCTCAGGTCGGTAAGTATTTGGCCAGTGACACAATTTTGTCATTCTGCCTGTGCACACCATTAGAGGATTTTCAAACAATCGGTAATCACAACAGCGTGAATGCAAGAATGTCACAGATTATGATATTTAACCAGTGCTGGCTCCCCCCACCTATTTCTATAGGTGTACACTTTTAGGGTGTACAGTATAAAGATGATCTCATCCTCTATGCCACAGTCAGTGTTTCCTTCGAACCCTGTTTATTCATTTTGCAGTCTGTTCACCCTGAAAGTCTAACATTAACACTCATGAGCCAGTACGTGTGGGTTTATAGTTTATTGCTGTTGAAGAAGAAAACTACAGGTCCAGGCTTACTGTGTCTCCAACTCAGTGCTGGTGCTTATGCTAAGCTGACTCATGACACTAGCTCAGTCCAAATAACTATACCTGTTATACTCTGAAACTGAAATTCTGAACAATAGTTACATTTTAAAGTAAAAGCATTCAAACATCACAACACTGCCAGTAAAAAAAAAGCATGTTTTTAAAAACCAAAATGAATTTCTGTTTCTAACCGCTCACAGCTGTAGGATTCATCTCCATCTTCATTCAGAGGTTAACCTCTAAATCAAACCTGATTAACCATAAAACACTTAAGAATCACATGACACATCATACATTCAGCAAGCCAATCATACAATTACAGGGGATGACCTTATCTAGAAGCTTGGGGATCTGCTGTAAAGAATATTATTATGTGAAATGCATCCCTTTTTTTGTGACTACTTAATGGAAAATGTATTTAGTATTTGTCTAAACCTTTAATAAATTTACACATTTAATCTTGATGTTAGCATACAGAGTGTCTGATATGTAGAAGCTGGGAGTGGGACACTTGTTACACACAGTCCTGTTTTTAGGAACAGCCAGTTATTTGACTAAAATGTTCAAAGAGTAGTTTGGACAAGTTGTCATATAACATTTGAACTCTTGGTTGGACACTGTTTAACTGTTCAGCTAGCAAGACCTGCAACTGTATTAATAACTGTAAAATGGCAAAATATATATTTTAAAATCAGAACATCACAAGACCTCAGGTGTAGTCTGTTAACCCCCTGACACATGAATCTAAGAATGCTACAGCTGAAATGTAGTGCAGCAGCCATAGCCATCTTTCCATTTCATATTTGACCTCAGCTCTGCACCCACTGACACATGCTGCCTTGGTGAGAGTGGGGAAGTCAGACATCTGTTGATTTGCTCAGTTTCTTTTCACTGGAAAACAAAACACACAAACACATGCACACTTTATAGAATAAGATAAGGAGGAAGTCCACAGAATGTAACATGCTCAAATGCCAAAATAAATAAATATGTCAGAACGACCAAAGTACGAGACACTTCTATGACATCACACTGACTGCTTGAGGTTGGGGAATAATCAGACCAGCACTTCCAGTTCCTGATTTGATAAGTCGAGAGCACTTCAAAATGTTTGCTCTCGACTTACTATTCTCTCTACTTTTAAGATTAGCAAAAAGGAAGGTTTTAAGCCTAAAGCATATAGTTAGGGCTGGATCAGGTGACCCCGAATCCTCCCTCAGTTATGCTGCAATAGGTGTAGGCTGCTGGGGGATTCTCATGATGCACCGAGTATTTCTTCGTCAGTCACCTTTCTCACTCACTATGTGTTAACAGACCTCTCTGCACTGAATCATACTTGTTATTCATCTCTGGCTCTCTTCCACAGCATGTCTTTTATCCTGTCTTCCTTCTCTCACCCCAACCAGTCGCAGCAGATGACCGCCCCTCCCTGAGCCTGGTTGTGGCAGAGGTTTCTTCCTGTTAAAAGGGAGTTTTTCCTTCCCACTATTGACAAAGTGCTTGATTATAGGGGGTCATATGATTATTGGGGCTTTCTCTGCATGTATTATTGTAGGGTCTAATATAAAGCGCCTTGAAGCAACTGTTGTTGTGATTTGGTGTGGAACAAGTAAAACTGAATTTGCACATTTAGCTGTAATTCTACCTCTCAAACCTAGTTTGCATGTAAATGGTGTACATTTAAAGATATTTATTGTGACATGCATGTTTTACTTTTAGGTTTTTAATAAATGTCATAATAAACTTTGTCTCTTTTTTCAGGTTGTAAGCAGACACATTCCACCTAAATTAGCAGTTACACCATACTAGGGTGCATTTAAGGAACATTTTAGATTGTTAGCAGGAAAACTGGCTTCATCTCAAGTGTTTGGATATTCCTATACATGTGAAAATATTTAAGAGAAACATTCTAATAGTATAGTTGCAAAACATAACTATATCTCTTACTTACTGTAGCTCAGCTTTCAGACGAGTCAGTTTGTCTTGCAGACGTTCATTTTTCACTTGCGTGGGATTATCAGGGACGAACCAGGCTGCTATAAACTTACACAACACTAAAACATGCTGTAGAAACACAAGAAAATATTCAGCTGACACTTCAATGTGCAAAACAACCCAGTCTGAGCCACATATGACAAACAAACCTCAAAGAGGATGACAAAGGCAAAGCGCACAGCCAAGACAAACCAGAACTGAGGCTTCAGCGAGTAGTCATCTATATTCCTGTAGTCTCTGTAGCTGCACATGTAACACATATTGTCCTGTTAATCACATATATGAATTGCTTGATATAAATATGCACAAGAGCGGAGTAATTCTGCTTTCTCACCTGCACTCTTTGACACTGAAGTTATGCCTTTCCTCGGGATTTATAAATGCGTCCAAGTTTGAAACATTCATAAAAGCTGTTGACAGAGTGTCATTAATGTAGCCCTCCATGCAGCTGCAACAAGAGCACAAAACACATCAGATGACACAGAAACCAGTCATCTCACTTTTTCTCACTTTTTTCTACCAGGTGAAATCTGACTGACTCTGTGTTAGTGAGCTTTCCTTTAGCGCACGGGCCATAATGGTAACGATAGACAACTCGAGGAATAAAGTCTGATGTGATTCCAATAACCAGACCATTAGCGATCACTGCCAGCACACCAATGGCCTCCAACAGATTTGTCCACACACCTGCAGACATATTAAAACACACATATACAAGTTACACACATTATGTCTTGACACTTGCTCAATCATTCAGGTAAGTAAATCCCTAAAGGTTGACTCTGTTCATCTGGACGTAACGTTTTCAGTGGGAGAAATGTTTCGTCTCTCATCCAAGTGACTTCTTCAGTCTCAGCTGACTGCAGATTTATAAAGTTGGGGAAACCTGCAGTCAGCTGAGACTGAAGAAGTCACTTGGATGAGAGACGAAACGTTTCTCCCACTGAAAACGTTACGTCCAGATGAACACAATCAATCTTTTGGGGTTACACACATTATATTAAAGTTTCACTCCACATTGAATGTTTCATGCTGACTTATAATGGACATCAGTGAGTTTATTACAAGTCTTTTGATTTCTTATTGCTACAAAATAAAAAACATGAATACTGAAACTTTTAATTATAGATCAATTTGAGTATTTGGAAACTGACATAATTTTCTCATAAGTCTCTTAAAATACAGACTATGGATTTATTGGATTCTAACCAGTCAGGCTTATTACAGGCACAGGTGCACTTATAACAAGCAAGTCTCTGAAAATTGGGGACTGTAAATAAAAATGACTAGTTAAGTCTATACTAGTTAATGCAATAGTTCTGTTAAATCCTTGAAATGTTAATGTCTGCACTTAAAATTCACTGTAGTGGTATACTGTGTCATGGCATAAACCCTGGGCACCTAACTACCGTACATACAAAATGCTCACCAATGTCATTAGTCTTCTTGGGAACCAGTCGCTGCTCCAGGTGGACCATTTTGATAGCATCCAGACGAATCTCGAAGATGTTGTTGATAAGCGCTAAAAGGGGTGCGAGGGGAAATGCTGCCACGAATATGGTGGTGAAACTAAATTGGATCACTGGGCAACACAGACATGAGAATTCAATAGATTTGAAGTAATTTCAGAAAAGATGCAGCATTTATATTTGTTTCACGATGAAAGATAAAAATCATGAGGTGAATCAATGTGCAAAAATTATTTATTTTTGCCAGTGTAACAGTCAACTCAGGGCATTTTATGATTTAAGGTAGAGATCCTACAACCCCCCACAACATTAAAGAAGCCTTGCGATCAGATGATCCCCTGTGTTTAGGCAAGATATCAAGGACACTACGGTGGCCCAGTGACCTCCACTGGAGCAACAGCTGCAAGTGATTCAGTTTTTCTTTAAGCTACATCATCTGCTTATGACTGTCCGCCAACATTTAACCTTTGCACAAACATATGAGAGACGTCTGGCACTTCTCACTCAGGTGCTATTTGTGTGTGAAACAATGCTCCCTATAATCAGTGAGTTGTTTTTTTTTGTTTGTTTTTTTAAATTTCATTTTATTAATGTGATCAGTAGACTAAGAGCACCTACCCATTTCCAAGAATTCATTGAACAGACTGAAGGCATCACTGTTGGCCAGGTGGTAGTTACGGAGCCAGTCACGAAGTTTGCAAATGTCACATGGTTCAACACATCCCTGTTCATCTCGACAAGTCTTTCTGTAACAGTGACCACATTTCCTCTCCAGCTTCTTTGCAGCTTTTTTATTCACAAGACTCTTGCACCAGCTGGAAACCACACGAATGGAGAAATGCAACACATTAATACCGCCATTCTTGATGAGGTCCTTAAATGAGAACTGTAATGAAAACAGCACACTTACGGTACTGTGAACTCAATTATGTTGTTAAGAGTCTGTTTGAGCAGCATGATTACAGCCATCTGGATAAAGAGGTCTGTCAGACAGCCGCTGGGATGACACTAGAAAACACACGACAATGATAAGTGTTAGCACTAAAGAATGTATGGATGTTTGGCTCTCTCCTTACCTCTTCCAGTCGATACCCAGCGAGACGCACATAGTTTCCTGGATGGCCATTTATCCTGTGACAAGACAACATCACATAAGCAATCAGTTGGGGGAACCTCTAAATGTACATCTGCTATGGTTATAATGCTCTCAGTATCATGTCAGACTAATGACAGTATGGTAAGTGTACAATAATGCACTGTACACTATATTCTGAGTGTCACTCTGTAAAGAAGATCTTACAATAAAAGAGTTCATCAGCTGATGATTTTCTAGCTGACTGTTTGCATTATTTTTACCTTCCAGTTTCCAAGATCTTCATTTTATATGGATTTCAAAAGTAAAATACTTCAATTTACAAATGCTTTTGAAGAATCTGAACAATGACAGTTTGCTTATTTTTATACATAGCAATGACTAAAACATCAATAATAAAAATCTATCTTGGTTTGCTGTTAAAGCACAAGATAATTAATAAACTCATTAGTAAGCTCTACATTTAGGCATTTAAGCTCTACTTTGTCTGTCGTCTTGCAATCCTTAATGTTTAAAATCAAAAATAATATGACAAAGTACCGTCCCAGAAAAAAGGCCACATAAAAGAGAGAGGAGAAGAGGGTGAAGAACTGGAAGGTGAACATCTTGACTGTGAAGCTCCTCTCTGTAGCAGCAAGTGAGTTCAGCTTCTCTGAATACAAACACACACAGACATACATGAACTGAACTGGTGTGAAACAAAATCTCTTACATTTAGTTTTCTCTGGAAAACGTCAAATATTTTTTTACACATGAATGAGCAAAAATAGAACGGCCTGCTTATTATAGCAGCAGATTGAACATGGGCCTCAGAGAGTGTGCTGTGGTCGCTGGCACCAAGAAAACAGGTGCTTTAAAGCTTTAGCTTATCACACCCTTTCCAAAACATCCCCCAAGACCGGTAGCCAGTCCAATGATTAGTCTCCAGTTTGATCAGCACCACTCTTCAGGAGCACCCACAAGCTTTCCATTCTTGTCTATTTCTGTCACTTTACAAGCATTTACTGACAGGTTTTGCTTTCCCATCTCATATACCAGAAGGCCTTCAGAGGCAGAATCAGATGATGTGTTTTCCCCTTTTTCTGATTGGTCAGAAAGGTCTGACTCAACTGTGAATGTTTTAAAAATGTTATTATTTGCAGTGAAATAAATTGGTTCTCACCGATATCACATAACTTCAGGGAGACCCATCTGTTGACCTGCAGGCAGAGTTAAAGGAAAGACACAGGACAACTTTATTATAGGCATCACATTGGTTGAATCATACAACAGCACTTTCTCAGGAGATTCCAGTCAGACTATCCTCTGTTCCTTTCACTTTGAAGACTCTATATGTAAAGGGTTTTTTTTGTTTAAGGGGGCATTAAAAACATACCTAATTTAAATGAGTCTGCTTTTGTCTTAATCCCCCTGAAGTCATGCTGCTGTGACCTTCTGGATTGTTGTATCTGATCTCCTCGACTGTGTCACGCAGCCATTTGAATATGGGGAAGCTGAGAAATTTGCATAGAGCAGTGCTTATAAAGGCTGGCACTGGATTGCTAAACAAGGATTATGTTGGTTTCTTCTAAAAGAATGCTACCTTTCTAAGTGGTGTTAACGAGCGGGATTTTACAGTAAAAAGTAACATATCGGTACGTTTACACACTGCAGATTTGTTCCATTGAGAAACAGGCCTAGAGCTCTCATGAGTAGTGATGACCCCCTGAACTGAATCTTAGGTCAGCTTGACCCAGGGGTTGAGTTTTTTGGTCCAGATCACAAAAGCATTGGTGGACAAAATCAGGTGTTTTGATCACATCTTGTATATTGACCACACTACATGTGGTCAATATACAAGATATAAAATAGAAGGTTAATATGAGCTTATTGACCTGTCAGATCAGTTTCAGGGACAGGTTGAATTCTCCGCCAGCTGTGAGATGCTCTGGCACAACAAAATAATTGTACCCAGTTTTACTGATTGCTAGGACTGCAGGAAAACAAAAGAAGTGAAGGATGAAGTGTGAAGACAGCAGAGACTGTTAGACCTCATTGGCCCAGTCCAAACCCTACATAATAGTCAGGAGATTATTAAGTGTATGCTTTTGTGAGCAGCAGCCTTCAAACTTCAAAAGATGCATTCTGTCAGAGTAGACAAAAGAAATTAGGCTGAGGTAGAGTGTTTACATCTGCTCTAAGTGAACACTCAAAGCACTTTACACTTTGACCATTTAGAAACAAATATACATAGGAAATGCACTATGCTTTTAAGCGCTTTCTAAATATCCCACTCACACTCTGACACTATCAGTGTCCTGCGCAAAGGACTCTAGTCTGGGCTGCTCTGACTCAGGAGTCCAGAGTGCTGGTATAGTAGACAGCAAACATCAAATGAAAGTGAGAGCACTGTGTGCTCCCCAGCTTCAGCAGTCAGATTAAAATGCTTATGGCAGCCCACAGCATGGTTTACAGAAGAAGCTTGTTCAAACTGCACAGCATATTTTTGGCTCAGTTTGAGCAGAGTGTGCAGGTGGGCTTTTAAACTTAACATGCTAAGAAATGTTGCACTATGCAACAATTCTTAGCAATCAAAGGGGTCCCCTACTGCAGTACCCTGGATAGTACTGGTATTTTAAGCTGTTTAAATGGAACATGCTCTTCCTGTTGCTTTCATTCTGCCGACACTGAGTGATGAAGATCCAGGTATACATACGCGGGTCATGATCTGAATGGTGATGTAGTGCAGCACAGCTCCAAGAAAAACAGACACAAGGTTGGCGTGGTCTTTCAAAAAATTCCAATCACTTTCAGACATCAAGGGGGCAGCAACAACTCGAAATACCACAAGAGCATGAGTGAGGCCAATAATCAGCATCAACTGCAAAACAATCACATCAACAGATTACTTTTATTCAATAGGCCATAATTTAATTAAAAATATTTTTTTTTGTTGAAAAGTCTGATCAAGAACATGAACCTGACTTATGGAAAATAAAAATCAATCAGGATTCTGCATCTGACAGTTATAGTATTATAGCTCTTGTATCAGGATTTTAAAGTGGTTTTGTCCTGGTTTCTGAGAATTTCTTTATTTGCCCTTAATCACACCAGGGAATGCTCCACACAGGCTACATCCACAGCATGTTCAGTTTTACATATCACATTGCACATTTAAAAGTTTAGCTGTATGATGATGCATGGTCCAGGTCTCTTACCATGAGTGTTACCAGGATGAGGACCAGGGTACTCCGCAGATAGGAGTGTCTGAACTGTTTAGCTTTACAGTTGGGATCATTCACTAGTTCCATGACCAGTTCCTCCTGATGAGAGACACACACACACACACACACACACACACACACACACAGTAGAAATTTGGGGAGAAAGTAAATTCTCTCTTTCTCGTTTTCCTATCGGCCAGCCATGTCTGTCCTGTTTGTAATAAATTAAAATAAAATAGAGGTCAATCAAATGGACCAATACGGCAAAGCCATAATGATCCACTTTTGGACATGACTGTAGAGGCCTAACAGTACTAATAAAACTTACATAGATGTAAGTAATGTTACTCAATACATGTTGGTTTACAGACAGAACAGATTAGAGAACTAACTGAACCAGGAACAGTTATGCACCCTTTCTAATATTTAGGTTCAGAAATTTTTTTTTTTTTTGTCAGCTTAGGTTCAGATCAGCTAATAAATTTTCATTGTTTAGTGCACAGTATGTTTTTCACCCAGCCGGTCATGGCAGATTTCTGTCCCTCCCTGAGCTCGGTTTTGCCAGAGTTAATTTTCCTTTCCACTGTTGCCAATGTGCAACATAGGGGGTCATTTAATTGTGGTTCTCTCTGCATTATTGTACAGTCTTCACCTTACAATATAAAACACCTGCTGTTGTCATTTGGACCTCTAAATAAAATTGAATTGACTTTAGTTTTTTCACCCAGGATGGGTTTTTTGTTAACAATCCACTGAGATCAGTGAATGAATGTTCATGGTTAAGGTAAGTTAGTCATTATTTGAGTGCAGACCCCAAACTACACTATATAAAATGTTATTGTATGTAGACACAGCAGATTATAAGTCAATTATACTGACATATTGTTAAGTCAGGCAGAAAGTCTTACCTCCTCCTCACACCAGTCATAGACCTTCCATTGAGAAACGTGTTTAGCTCTGTGTCTTTTCCACAGCTCCAAGAACAGAGTGGCTAAAAAGACAAATTTTAATTCACCCAAAAGTACAAAAGAATCAGACATCAGTTCCAATTAAATTACACATCACAGATGATCAGACACTCACCCCAGATTGCCATGAACATTGCAAAAGCCACAGTGCCTTCATTGTCAAACAAATGTGTGACCTGTGCAGACAACAGTACAACACGTATGTGATGAAGAGCAAAAATAATAGCAATCACATCTCAATAGCAGGACTTAGCTCTGTATCACTGAAATAAAGGGACTTTAAAGGGTTTTTAGCAGAAAAAAAAACAAAAAAAAAAACCTCTTGGCTAGCCTAGGAAGGTATTGGTGTTCCACCAGACAAGCTGGAGGAGATGGCTGGGGAGAGGGAGGACTGGGCTTCTCTGCTTGGGCTGCTGCCCCCGCAACCCAGCCCTGGATAAAAGAGGGAGGGAGTGCCTAAGGATCATATACTTCTACTGAGGATATGGAACAAATCCTATATGGTCTTTACATTACAATATAAATAGAAAAATTCTTAAGAGTTGGTGCTATACAAATAAAAATGAACTGAATTGGTTTCAATTAATATAAAAAGCTGCATGAGGCACAAGAAGAAATACTATAGGGAGGTTTCACAGACAAATAAGATTATTCCATTAGTTACACTTTGTAGCTGGTAGGTGTATTCTTTGAATGATAAATTATTGGAACTGTTTATGCATACACCTAATTTTGACATGAACCGAGACAACAAATTTAAAAAAAGATTAACAAAACAATTAAATTCACCTTAGCATAGGTGCAGCTGTCTGAGAGTTGCCATGGCTTACACCTCTTATCACAGCGAGGACACATAGTGATGTTGGAGTAACACACTTCCTTACTGGGGACCCAAATTATTATACATGTTACAATATTAGACAATACTGAGGTATGGCTTGGCCATGTATTTTAAATTTTTGTCTTTAAGATTGTCTGAGATTCATTGTTTTGTATAAAAACAATATAGCATATGTTGTTATTACATGAGGGGGTTGGTGTTGAAAAAGGCGACGCCATAGAGAAAAACTATAACACCCAGAATAGCAGCTGGTACCAGCAGTTTAGTGTACCAGCCAAGCCAAAGGTAGTACAGAGCCACCTTCTCCCCAAAGTAAGACCTGCAAGGAGGAACCAAACATAAACATGTCAATACACTATATAACCATGCACTTTGTCACTTACCCCTTTAAACTGACATGTTAGGCTCTACTGCCATATGCCTTATGGACACCGTTAGAAACCTTGGATTCCATATAGATAGCTCATTTAAATGAGATAAGCAAATACGCTCAGTGGTGAAAAGTGGGTTCCATCACTTACGTCTGATAGCTAAAGCTAAGTCATATATACCACGTAGTGATCTGGAGAAACGTATCCACGCCTTCATTACCTCCAGACTAGACTACTGTAACTCACTTTATCTCGGCTTTCAATCCTCTCTTCTTCAGAGGCTACAATCAGTACAAAATGCAGCTGCGCGCCTCTTGTTAGGTACCAAAAAATGGGACTATATTTCCATCACTTTAAATAAACTGCATTGGCTTCCTGTTAAGTACCGTATCGATTTTAAAGTTTTATTAATTACTTTTAAAATAGTGAATAATCTTGCCCCGAGCTATCTTGTAGATCTGCTCCAACTACACCGCCCTAACAGAGCCCTAAGATCTGCGGACCAACTACTCTTGGTACAGCCTAGATCCTGATTGAAAACTAGGGGTGACCGGGCCTTTGCAGTTGCTGCACCAAAATTGTGGAACAACTTACCTCGAGATATACGTACAGCGGAGTCTACTCACCTATTTAAATCGCGGTTAAAAACTTATTTGTTCAATCAGGCTTTTTAGGCCGCCTAAATTCTTTGTATTGTTTACTCTTGGTCTTACTGTGTTTTATTTATATTGTTGTATTTTCTGTTTAAACTGTGCAGTACCTGCTTATTTTACAATATATCTTACCAGGGCTTATATGTTGCATTTATGACTGTATTGTGTTTTATTGTGAAGCACTTTGGGACATTTGTCTGTGAAATGTGCTATATAAATAAACTTTTACTTACTTAAAATAATGAACCAGGCTCTAAGTTCTCTTTCTGAAACCAAAAGTGGGTCAGCATTTGCCTGACAGTTTTCCTTCTCTGAAGAGATCCAATATCAAATCTGTCATTGTTTTATAAAGCTAATACAGGAGAAGTTGTTAGATTTGTCTAGAAGGTAACCAAAGGTGTCCGGGTTTAAAAAAGAAGACAGGGAAGCCATCCATCCATTCATCTTCTGCCGCTTATCCGGGGCCGGGTCGCAGGGGCAGCAGCCCAAGCTGAGAAGCCCAGACCTCCCTCTCCCCAGCCACCTCCTCCAGCTCATCCGGGGGAACACCAAGGCGTTCCCAGGCCAGCCGAGAGATATAATCTGTCCAGCGCGTCCTGGGTCTGCCCCGGGACCTCTTCCCGGTGGGACATGCCCGGAACACCTCACCCAGGAGGCGCCCAGGAGGCATCTTTGTCAGATGCCCGAACCACGTCAACTGGCTGATTTCGATGTGGAGGAGCAGCGGCTCTACTCTGAGCCCCTCCTGGATGGACGAACTTCTCACCCTATCTCTAAGGGAGAGTCCAGCCACCCTTCGGAGGAAGCACATTTCTGCCGCTTGTATCCGCGATCTCGTTCTTTCGGTCACTACCCACAGCTCGTGACCATAGGTGAGTGTAGGGACGTAGATCGACCGGTAAATTGAGAGCTTCGCTTTTACAC
>VURO01011608.1:1940-24053 GCA_015108175.1 Pelvicachromis taeniatus
TGCCGCCTCAGCCGGGTTCACCTGGACAATGTGTGTGTGTGTGTGTGTGTGTGTGTGTGTGTGTGTGTGTGTGTGTGTGTGTGTGTGTGTGTGTGTGTGTGTGTGTGTGTGTGTGTGTTTGAGAGCGGGAGAGAGAGAGAGAGAGAATCCTCAGCACAGCACTTCTGCTTGTCAGATTGTCCCATTAATAAGCCTTGGCCTTTATTACCACTTAGCAATCTCTATGCACATGTGTGTCTTCTAGCCAATTGTGCTTTTTTCAAGAGTGTGTGTGTGTGTGTTGAGGGGTAGTGTAGGTGGAGCTGAGCACCTCACACGTGCTTCTTCACGTTTCCATCAGGGTGTCAGATTACTTTTTTAAGGCGGATTGCCGTACACATGACTTTGCGTTTTTACTGCTGCTTTGAAGTTTTCGAGAGCGTATTTTTGCATCACCTACTGTAAAACTGTGTGTGTGTGTGTGTGTGTGTGGCATCATGTTTGCATGTCTTACTCACTTATATATTTATTTTCCAGCATGGCGTGTACTTTGTTTGCAGGGATTACAGACGGTGGGAGCTCAAGCCTCTTAGCCCCTCACAGGCTGCCACAGCTGCCTGCCACTTCTAATGACACTTCAGACTAAGACTGGCTAAGTCCATAGGCAGGTTTATTAGTTTAGAGAATGCTTGAATGCATACAGCCTCTTTTTGTACGAGTGTGTGTCTGTGTGTGTACCATATGTGTGTGAGAGAGTGAGTGATTGCTTCGCTCCGGCAGCTCTGACAGGCCTGTAGAGTTTCAGTGAGAGGGATGCTGTACATGGGAAACATAAATGTCTGCCGTGGCATCAACATGTCTTGACATTGTGCGTCAGCATTTAAACAACTCCATTACTTAATGAAGGATGCAAATGTGAATCTGTTTCTCTTTCTCTCCCTGATGACTTGAGCTAGTTTCATATAATAATGCCATTTAATCGTGTCTCATTGTTTGTTTGACAAGGCCTCCCTCGGGTGCCGTTACAGCACTTACTTTGTATTCTCAGCGTGTTCTTTGTATGCGTCCTTCACGGGGGGGGCATATTTCCGACCACGTGCTCAATCTTACTTTAAAAAAAAATAATAATTACACTGACAAACCCACAAAGCCTGATAAACAGCACAGATGAATGTTTGACATAATTTCTCACTCATTTTGTTCGTAATGACAGGTGTGTAGACCAGGAGGATTCTGGGAAGGAGGAGGAGCTGCTATATGCTGCTGCTACTGCTGCTGACACAAGTGTTACACATTCATGTTCCTAAACTGGGCCTTGTGCTCGTATGTGTTTTTAAAGTTACAGCATTTTTCAGCGTTATGTGTCAGCAGATTTCAAATTGCAGTCAGCTTATTTCTGTTTTCTTAATTGTTCCAATTCAAGTGAATAATCCCAGCTATGGTGGCTGCTGTTGGACAAATATGTTGTCCTACATACGTAAAAGGACACAATGCAGGTCAGGGAGTCAGGGAAGCTCACTTTTGACAGCCGTACTAAGGTTTTTGCTGTTGTTAGTAGTTGTTGCTGTTAGTGAAACATTTGTTGCTGTTAGTGAAACATTAGCTGGCATAATGTTAGCTTAACCAGCTGATATTGTTGAACTGGCTGCTGTCGGCTGTCTGGAGACAGGTGGGCGGTATGTCTAATCTGCTGATAATAAGTGTTTCTGTTTGTTCTCCTTCTTTTCTTCCACCTTTAGTGTTTGCGTATGTGGCCGGTCTCTAGCCACATACATAAAACACAATTAGTTGGAAGGGAGACATCCTTCTTGTTGGAGGAATTAATTACACATGAATCAATGCATATTTATGAGTATAGTGGCCCTTTTTTCTATTTAATAACTTCAAAAAATTACTGACTGTACCTTTAAAGGTGGGAAAATTTGACAGCCACTGTAGTTACAGATGTTCCTTGAAATCCCCAAATTATAGTTGTTTGAAATGAATTTGAACTGAATCTGATATCATAGCCACAGGCCCTGGATGCAAACTTGGTATGGGTCCACCACCAAAGAGTACACCCTGCATATGCCCTTCCTTATCTAGTGCAGAAGTTTGGAACTTTCCACGTTTCCTTACATGGCTCTGGTCATGTGCTTAAGTCCCAGAATAATCTGAAAAATGATTTTAACTCCAAATTTTCATTTATCGTTTATTTATTTTTATAGCACATTTAATTACAACAGCAATGCTGACCAAAGTACTGTACAAAAATACAAAATAACTGGTAAAATAACTTCAAATACCAAATAACTCTTATACTGTAGTAAAAGCCAGTGAATACAAATAAGGTTTTAAGATAAGATTTAAAAGATTGACAGTAAGAGCCTGTCTGATGTGTAAGGGTAGATTATTCCACAGTTAAGACGCTACGACCCAAAACGCTCGATCGCCTCTGTGAACCAGCCTCGACCTTGGTACGGCTAAAATCAAAAGATCATTTGATCTAAGAGATCTAGACGGTGCATAAGGCTGCAAGAAGTCAGACAAATACCCGGGAGCCTGTCCATTCAGGGCTTTGTAAGTCAACAATAACATTTTAAAATAAATTCTGAAGTGAACAGGGAACATGTGAAGAGAGGCAAGCACCGGGGAAATATGTTCACATCTTTTAGTTTGTGTCAGAAGAACTGCAACTGCAGTTTTGCAAGGTAGGTCTGGCTAACGCCAACATATAAGGAGTTACAATAGACCAGCTGGGATGTAATAAAAGCATGGCTCGCCCGCTCAAAGTTTTTAAGAGATAAAAATGATTTCACCTTAGATAAAAGCCTCAGATTGAAAAAAGACTCCTGTACAACTGAGCTATTGCTGTCAAATATAACCCCCAAATTTTTAGCATGCGAGTTAATAAAAGGCTCATGACTGTGCAGGTTAAAATGAGAGGTGCTGGGATTGTCACTTGGTCCAAAGATTATCACTTCGGTTTTGTTCTCAGTAAAGTTAAGTAAGTTAGAGGCCATCCAGGCCTTAACTTCACTGAGACACTGAAGTAAGGGTTCTAGTGGGGCAGAACAGCTTCTCTTCAGTTGAAGATAAATCTGAGTGTCATCAGTGTATGAATGGAAACAGACATTATATTTTCTAAAAATTAGACCTAGAAGCAGCATATTAATAGAGAATAAAATTGGCCCCAGCATAGATCCCTGGGGAAAACCACAAGTAAGGGGAGCTGAGGAAGAGACAAATTCTCCAAAGCTCACACAGAAAGTCCTGTCAGATAGGAATGGCCTGAAACACTATAATGGGATGGCCTTGATGCTGCAATGCTCCAATTGTGAGGGAGGGAAGCTTTGAAATAGGCCTGAAATTTGAGGGGACAGAGGAATTGAAAATAGTTTTTTTTTTAAGTATAGACTGTACAACAGCATGTTTAAAACAGGCTGGCACAACACCTGAACTAAGACTGCTGTTAAAAATCCTTAAGATGTCGGAACCGACAACCTTAAAAATCTTTTTTTTTTAAATATGTGTTGGTACAACATCATTTGGACAAGATGATGTCTTTATGCCATTACATAGTTCCTCCACCTGATCAAAACACACAGGCTCAAACTGATCAAAAACAGCAGAGCAGGTGAATTTTTTCAACATTTAACAATTATCTGCAAAGCATTGCCAAAGAAACTTCCACTGATGGGTAATAGTACTTTTAAAAGGTAATTTGTTACATTAAAATGCCTCATTGAAGTTTTTTTGTTTTGTTTTGTTTTTTGTTTTACCTCTAATGAGGTCTCAGTGTTCTAACTTTACCTCCATAGTGCGTTGGCATTGGTAGCATCTCCTCACCATGTAACATCAAACTCGCTTTAGCTCAACTTAAAGTAAACTCAAAATGCCAAACTTTCTGTTTTTTGTTATATATTTTATATATTTCTTATCATGAATTAAAGTTATGCCTCTTATGCTTTCGTTAGCTTAAAAAAAAAACTCCCCCTGCTATTGCCAAGATTTCTTTAAGGTTCACAAAAGTGCATTTTCTATATGTCGTGTTTCTATGTGCCTTTAATTCTGGTGCAAAGAAACTTTTGAAAAACCTTAAACAAAAAGATAAAAAGTCTTATCAAGTAAAGCACTGTGCTTTCTTTGTGTAAAACATTACTAAAAACAAAGTCTTTAAGATTTTATCACCTAATTAAACACAAAATATAAGACCTCAAAACAAAGGCTATGTTAGAAACTGTCGAACAACTTTCAGAAGTGCCACCTGTGAACTGAAGTGAAACTTTGTTCCCATGTTGCTCTGTTCTCTTCTATTTATCTGCTATATTTCCATCTTTAGAGGCAAGATATTTTTGTCTTGAAAGAAAAGTAAGAACACAGTTTCAGTAGTTATGAATTTACCTGGTATTCTGCCATTTCTACACATCCCTCATAAGTCAATACATCATGACTCATATAAAATGTTCTTAACAGGAAGGCTAGCTAATACACACAGTCTGTGTGTGGGTGGGCCTGTGTCTGGGCCTGCGGGGTGTCACATCTAAGTGCAGGGATCCCAGGGAGCTTGTTCCTAGAGGTGTACCAGTAGTTTGATCTCTCCATATTAGCCATATTCCCTGCTATGCCGGCCTCATTACTTTAGCCAGTTCAGCAGCACCGTGGCTCCCACTCTGCACTGATTCGTGTTGGCCACCTTCAACTAACATACTTCTTTTACTCCCGCAGTCAACCTACCCTTTCTTCTGTCTATGCTTTCATCCAATATTCACTGTGTGTGTGTGTGTGTGTGTGGTTGCCACAGCTGTGGTCCTGACCCAGGCTTTCATTTAGACCAGACACAAAGCGCCATAGAGGTGGAGGTGGCATCTGCTTGCCTCTAATAGGGATGTGCTATTGATTAACATTTACCCCCCTGCTGACAGGACAGACAGACATGTAGGGAAACCATTTGTCATTTTGTCAAGAATTACATCTGTCATCTCTCTGCAGGTCTTAACAGGAAAGTCAAGCTTCAGTAAAATCGCTAAATATCGGCCAGTGCACCATCACCCTCTCTTGATGTGACAGCGTGTTTGTTTGATTACGTATTTGTTCTTGAACTCATCAGCACTGCTGTTTTATTTTAATGGCAAGTCCTTAACCCGAATGATTGATTCTAATGAGACATTTTGATCGGCTTCTACACAAGCATGGACGATTAATTCAGATTTGATTAAACTTTAATGATACCCGTGGGTAACTGGACTGTTGTTATTTGAAAAAAGAGTGACAAAGAATACAAGTTAAAAGGAACAGAACAAGCAAATACACCAAGGCACAGGCAGAGACGTAAAGAGAAAATTTACAAGTGAGTCTGCTGGGTATTATTGATTAATCGAACAGCTTTTTAAAAAATTTATATTAGTGATTTAGGCTATAACATGTCAACAAATTAGTGGCAGTACAAACCTGTAAGTTGACACAATTATTGCTTATTTTTATGTCCAAAAGGTTAAAAAAAAGGTGAGTGAAGGAAAAACTCATCATGAGCATCATGGGAAGCCTCCAGCAGCCTAGCACTATTGCATAATAACTAAGAGAGGATTTAAGATCACCTGATCCAGCCCTAACTATATGTTTTATCAAAAAAGAAAGTTTTAAGCCTAATCTTAAAATTCGAAAAGTGTGGCTATTTTCTGAATCCAAACTGGGAGCTGGTTCCACAAAAGAGTATATTTTATTCAACTTTAAATACCATAGGAACCACAAATAAGCCTGCAGTCTCAACAACAAAGTGCATTATTGGGGTGATATGGTATTATGAGGTCTTTAAGATAAGATTGGGTCTGATTATCCAAGACCTTGTGTGAGGAGAAGGATTTTAAATTCAATTCTGGATTAATCAGGGAGTCAATGAAAAGAAGCCACCACGGGAGAAATCTGCTCTTTTTTTTCTATTCCATGTCAATACTCTCACAGCATGTTGGATCAACTGAAGGCTTTACAGGGAGTTTTTAGTACATCCAGATGACAATGAATTTCAAAAGTTCAACCTAGAAGTAATAAATGCATGAAGTAGTTTTTCAGGATCACCCTGAGACAGGACATTTCTAATTTAATAGATACTGTGTACTCTGGGTCTGGGATGCTGGGCCTCCCTGCTGCTGCAGGACTGGGACGGTCTGCTTGTCTCCACAGACAGAGAAAAGGGGAACATATCCTGGGTCTGGGGGTGGATTGCCCCTCTGGGGGCGAGGGTACCTACACCTGGGGTATAGAATATGCTAGGTGATTGTGAGTGTGTGTACAGTGTCCATTTCTGTTTGTCTCCACGTTGGGTGAGTGCCGAGTATTTGTATATGTGTGCATGAGGGTGGGAATACATGTTTGTGTTTGTGTGTGCCTGTTTGTCTGTGTCTGTATGTCAGGTCATGTCTTAGACTCTACCTCTCTGGGAACATCTCTCCCCCTGTCAAACTCCCTGCCGGTGGCTGATTCCCTGAACCGTTCTTGGTGGTTCTCGGCGTCCGGACCTGAGAGCTCAGCTATGTACCGGCTCACTCCTGGTGGCTGCTTGGCAGCCATATCCTGCTCAAAAATGACTCCAAGATTCCTCAGTGTTACTGGAGACCAAGGTAATACCATCCAGAAGTAACACTGTAGCAGATATAGTTACATGGTGGATCAGTAATACCATTACAGTATATAACATGGGCTATGACTACTCCAAAGAACTAAAAACATTTGGATAAATCTGATCTCTGTCCGCTTAAGGTCCTGTGGAACAGTCTGACCCTAGGGGGTGAACTCTTTATTTAGGCTTGGATATTGCACATAAAAACCCAAAAACTGTTCTGGGTGTCGATTGTGTTAAGAACTGGACTTTAAAGGAGCAATCCAAACATAGAAGTGCTCAAATGCATGAGAACCCAACCTCGAGGGGGAAAGCTGCTGAATATATAAGCTTTTCTTATGTACAGAGACACTATTTTGGTGACACCTCACATAGTTAGGAAACATGGGGGCATGGTTAACATTATTCACTCTCTAAGGTTGTTAAATGATCGCTTCAGCATCAGTGTTCTTTCCACACTTTTTGATGAAAACTACTGATTTACTGATAATTATCCGAGGCCTCAAGTCAAAGGTATTAGCATTTGGCTTCAGGCTGCAACTTTTTCTCAATCTCAGAGCACATGTTCATGTATCCAACAACAAATCATCCCATCCATCCAATATATCCATCAATTTGTGTTCTGTCTGTGCACATACATGTCCATTCTCTTAACAGTCCCGCAGTCATCCCACCAGTCAATACTTCTGACTGCCCATCCATCCATCAACCCATCCTTTTGTCTACATATCATTCTTCCACGCCATCGTCTGTTTTGCTATATTAATCCCACACCAACTCCTCTGTCAGGCCCAATTCAGGAGCTAATGCATGTGACTAATGAGCGCTAATGCTTATCCAGTGATAGAACAAATGGCATCAGATAGCTGCAGTATTCTAATAGCGGGATGTGATTATACGGATGAGTGGCTATCAGAGCCTCTGTCACTTTTCTGTTCTTCGTCCTTCTTTTTTTTTCTTCCTGTTGGTGGTAGTAGATGTAGGGTTTCCATTTTGTTCCGTTTTATTACCCCCAGCCCATCCGTTTTGGTACAGCGGCGGTGGTCCGTGGATGAAAGGGAAAATGCTCCTTTGACTGAAGGAAAGGGGAAAAAAAATGGGCGGTGTGGAGGATTACAGCAAAAGTTGAAAATAAACCTTTGCTGGAAGTGAGGTGTGCATTTTGTGTCGCCAAGGAAGACTGGGGAGGCAGAAGAGAGGGAAAGAAAGGGCCAGAGTAATTGAAATAGGAACGTGCTGCTGCGGCAAGCCTCTGTGTCCATCAGCAGCTGTGGCACAGCGGGTGGCAGAGTGCTATGTGTTTGTGTGTTAGGTGTACTGTTGGAGAGAGGAGAGGCCACATGCCCCGGTTTGTTCCAGTGTGAGAGCAAGATTGACAGCAGAGGTAGGGGTGCACTTGGTGCTCTGCCAGGCAGCACACATACACACACACACACACACACACACACAACTCACAGGCTAGCTCTCCGTGACTTGTGGCAAGTGCTTATGTGTGACAGGTTGTCGGGGAAACATTTTTTGTGTTAGGTTTATGCACTGTGATAAGGTCGACCGAGTAAAAGACCTTCAGTGTGGAGTGTGGCCTGGATCCTTTTAGCCTCTGGGTCGGTACGGAGCAGGAAACCACAGCTGGACTGGAATTTTTAAGCTGCACGAAAACTGCATGGAGGCTGAAACTTCAACCCAAATCCAAACTGACCTAGTTCATTCAGGCCCGAAGCCCAGAAAGGGTCTAGCAGTTGACAGTTTTAACCTGACTCTTTTGACAGTTTAAACTTGTGGTTAAAATCCAGAACTATCAGGTCAAAGCTCAAAGCTGTGTCACTGCAGCATGCACACTGTCCTGTTTTTAAACGGGCTTTTCGAGTATCCTGTTAACGTGTTTGAGAACAGTAGTTTTTAAGCTGAGATATCACCAGGTTTTCTCACGTGAGTTAAATGAAATCTCAAATAGGATTTAAGCCATGATCAGAATTTCCAAAAACACAGGCTGAGATCATATTTAGGATTTTGTCACATTTTCTCACACGTACATCAATTTACTATAAAATGTAAATTGAGCTCAGATTAATTTTTTTCCACTTCCACTTTTCCAAGTTTTCCACTGCTTAATAGAGCACTGTCTTTATTAGGGTGCCTAAATCTAACGTCACAGGGACTCAGAAGGTGAACCATGCTTCAAAACCTCATTGATCTTGCAACTCCTCTCATGCTGAGCACAAATAACTTAGACTTACAGAATATGTCAAACATAATTCCCACAGCAAGTAAATTATTTGACTATTAGAGTTGTAACATTTAGAAGCAAGGTTTAGTTAGGATTAGTTTAGTTTAGACTTAAAGGCCCTAATTTGTTACAGTCTTCTTCTCATCAGTATCAAAACTGTAAATAAAAGGTTGACGGAGCCACCAAGATGCCATAGTCTTCCTTTGAATATTTGCGCCCTTGCCATGTTGGTACAGAGACATGCCAATTACAAAGTAGGCCTGCTTTAAAGCAAACCTTTCCTTTTTGACTCTAACTGAACTCATGACTTATACAATTAACTTCATACATTCAATAAAACATCAATGGGCATTATCTGATTACTTTTACAATTAAAGGAGTAGCCCTTTTTGGCAAAAAGAATGCAGGTTTAAGGCAGTTTTCCCCCAGCCTACTCAGTTCTTTTACAGTGTATACAGTCCAGAGTCATTACCCTTGATCCACTAATGCCATCATTTGTGATCATTTCCACCATTAAATAAAAGACATGAATCACAAAGAGATGTACGCTTTTGAGGTGAACTGCATGAAACATCAGTCTGCAGCTCGCAGATGCTTCCTCTGCAGGGAAGCACTGAAGTCTAACAGGGCTGAGGCCAATCAGTCATGGTGAACATATGCCAGCTGAGTGTTTACAATCGTGGGCTTCATCTCCATGCCTGTCAGGTCTTCCGTGGCCCTGATCACAGGATCCCTGCTATGGGGGTGAGGCCCAGAGGCCATGCTTAAAGACTGAAATCCTTTACAGGCCCCGGTAATTAGCCAACACGGTTCTGCAGCCATGCTCCTTGCTTTGATCTGCACACTGATCAATTGCAAGATCACAGTGGCTTGATAACTATTAACTACCCCAGTGAGTGTGTGTGGTTTATTCATGTACACATTTGATGTGTCTTTAGTTTCTACATCCTTTAAAATATTTTCCTTGTAAATCTCACATCTATGGAGTTTGTATTATTCAGTTCTACATGATGAACCCTGTACTATCCACTGCTTCCCACAAGGAAACCCCAAATATGAAACTGAATTTCAAATTTCCCTTGTGAATTCTCTCACTTGCTTTTCAGAGCAATTTGTGTGTTCCCATATTCAATATTTACCTTATGTCTCATTTAAATGGCGATAATGGCTATAGTTACTTTACACTCATCCTGGGGAGTGAATGCACACATGCATGAGAAACACTCTTTCTTACTTTCTTCACTGAACGGTGAAGAAATAAATCTTTTCATTTATTCTATTTTCAAATACCATCAAAACTGATTGGAAAGTAATTGGTAAATACAGTCACAGGATACACAAAAAGCTTTGAAATTTTCTCCTCTCATTGGTCGTTTGGGTCTGTCATTGGTTTTCCTGTTCTGATGAGTTGCACATGCCTCTGTGCATTGTACGTTGGATCTGTACCACAGTTTCAAAATGAAATCCCCTTCATCCAGTTTCATTTTGGAGAAGAGAAGCCACAGGGTGTCAGATCTGGTGAGTTGAGCGGGTGGGGAGCAATGATTCTGTCGTTGTGGCCATAAGACACCTGGTCTTTGCCAGCACAAAGTTCAGGTCATTGGGCGTCAGCATTCTCCTTCATATTCTTCAGGATGGTAAAGTTCAGTGTGTTTAGATTTAGTTAAGATTATAGTTGTGAAATATTCTCCTTCAATAAACATGCATGTTAAGTACTCACTGTGCTTAAATATTGCACCAGAACATTATGAACAAACCTCACCTACAATTTGTCACATACGAAACTCGTCTCACAATGACATCATGGCATTATGCATCACCGCACAAACACCAAAGACAGCTTTTGAATGTTCCTCAGATGCCAGCAGCTTTAACAAAATGCCTGTATTTGAAACTTCTAGGAACAAGAACAAGCGTGTATATGTTAAACATGAATTCCTGTCCACGTTGTAAGTAATCACAGTTCCCTCAAACAATCCATATTCACTAACTTACAAATACTTACAAACGTATACTGTTGTGCTACACAAAAGATCTAAAAGGAGATGTCATATTATTGCTTCCCTTTTCAGTGTTATCACTATTTTTCTTATCCTTACTGAATAAACAAAAGAAAAGATTTTTATGGGGGAAAAAAAAGCCTTTTTGTAGATGACCTGAAACTTTTAAATGGTAAATTCACCCCTCTTACATATAATATACATACCGTATATCTTCCAATAGTAGCCCCAGCATTTATTAAAAAATTATTCGGCCGGCCCGGCGTTTAAAAGAGACCGGCAGTTGTTGGAGACCGGCTCTTATTCCCTTCTCAGATGGAATTGTCACAGAAGTGAGAGGAAAAGAGGACCCAGGCGCAGTTTTTAGACTGAGGTGAAAAAACAGTTTGTTTATTTACAGCGCTCCAAAACGTTTTCCAACAGTTCCCAATTGTGCTCCTCCTTTGCTCCCGAGTGTCTCCTTGTCTGTAGTAGCCCAGTGCACGAGTGGTGCTCCCCGAAATTTCTCTCTGCCCGACTCTCCTCGAGAGGAAGCAAAAGACCAGAAAATCACAGTTAGCAGGTTCGCTAGCTGACAGTTCCAGTTCAGTGTAATAATCCCACTTCAACAGTCGCTGCATCCAGCTTAAATGCTGCTGGTCGTAGATGACGGCTGATTGGAAATAGCTGGCCAAGTGATGAGACGCGGGCGGACCATGACAGTGCGGAGGGACTTTCGGGTCGAAGGTCACCTGGCTACTATTGGAGACCAACGTCTATTTGTCGTGACCGTCAAACCGTCACGACTTGAAAACACACATCCCTTAGAAATGGGCGCCAATAAGAGACAGGCCACTATTAGACGATATACGGTACATAATACAAATTATACCAGTTTGAAACAAGCATTCACCTTTTATTACCGCTTCTTCACCTACAGTAGTGTAAAACATCTTCTCCTTTCTTGTCTGCTCATTTATTTGTATATTGTAATACTCCTGGGTCTCAAACCCAGTATGTTGAGTTTTTGGACTTTTAAATGTTCACGTCTTAGTTTGGTTATTATCCGTTTTATATTTTCATGCTTTCTTGGTATATTGATTCTTTAGCTGTTAGTTCTGGTTGTATTAGAGTTTATTTGTTTTCTCAGTCTCCTGTCAGTTCCTCCTGGATTCCCTCTGCCTCACCCCCACCCCATTTGAAGTTTTTTCATGTGTCTGAATTTCCCTGTTTAGTTATCATTTCTGACTTCCTGTGACATTTTTGTAGTCATTTGTCACCTGTCTTTACTTTTGGGATTTTTAATCCTTTTGTTTCATTGTCTTAATTGTCTTTAGCTGTGTCTCTTTACCTTCTGTTTCTACTGACCCAGATTACCTTGTGTGTGTATAAATAGTCCTGTCCTTCCCTTTAGTCTTTGTCATGGCATCTGCTGAATCGTACCTGTGGGCTCCCCTGCTTCTTTTCATTTTGTGTGGTTCATCTTCAGATTAGGGTTTTCTACTACAAACTATTGAAAGAGAAGGAACAGCAACAGTGTTCATGATTGAAAAACAATCTGCACTTGTGATTATTCAATAGAATGCCTGTAAAAATAGGCAGTAAAGTGGGCCAGAACTATCCACAACAGTGCTCTGGCACTTTCAGTTAATGTCTAATAGAAAGATAAATACATATTATCATTGAATTAGTTTGATTGTTTGTGTGCCGCAGCCGGGCATTGCTTCCAGTGACAGCATGGAGATACTTGCAGTAATAAGTAATAAGAAGATAATGACATCCTATGGATGCGTGCTTTTTCCTCCTGATCCCTGTGATGCGTTCATACGTAAAGTTGCAGTCACACTACGTAAACATTGGGCATAAAAAGAATAATGGCTTTTTTTAAGTGCCAGGTAATTTCACATGCAACTTTTTTCAGTGCCTCAACAAATGTCACCAAACAAAACTGTTTCTGCACAGTGTGTCACAAAATGTGTCCGCTAGCCAATGTTGTGTTTCCCAGGGAGAGGAAAAAAAACGTTAATGTGCAACGCAAAAGGAGAATCAAGAGGAAGATGGGCGATTATTTTTAAAGGTAAGCACTGCTCAGCAAGTGAAATTTTATATACTGTAATTTTTTATACACTGTCCTAATTCAATTTATATTTAAGTGATAATTCTGATAAGCAATTCACTCACTGAATTATATCTCTTATACTAGCTTTATTTTGTCTAGGGGTTAAAAATCAGCCATATAGCCTGTGTAGCATCTACTTATCAGATAGCTAAATCCATTAAGAACAGTGAATATTGGGAGTAGCAGCACAGGTCAGCTGATCACAGTTTGTACATAAAGAAAAGTCTACTCAAGCTCACAAATCAAATTATTATCTGTCTTTTTTCGATGTAATTCTTTTCCCCATGCTACACTGCTACGCCCAGTCTTATGTTTCACCCACCTGCTAAAGCCCACTTTAACTCCTGCATAAAAGCACTGCAAATAATGTCCTATAGTCCAGTTTCACCTTTAAAGTTATCAGTGCAAAAATCAGCTTCATACCAAAAGCAAAGTATTTCCCTTCAAAAATATTTTGGTTGAAAGTGTGCACAACTTCCTGATTCAAACACCTTGGTCTCTGATCGTTCTTACAGCACATCCTCCAGACTCTGGGTGGCTGACAGGCATGCAGATATGTGTTTATTTAAGCACTTGGAGGGAGTCAATAGTCTCTTAATGACGGCCTACTGATCTGCTGTTTGAGCAAACACAAACTGTCGACTCTGTCAGGGGAGATAAGACGAACACGGAGAACACCGAGTATTCCCGATGATTGACTGACATTTTAGGCAGTGTACTGTGTGTGTGTGTGTGTGTGTGTGTGTGTGTGTGTGTGTGTGTGTGTGTGTGTGTGTGTGTGTGTGTGTGTGCGTGCGTGTGTGTGTGCGTGCGTGTGTGCGAGTGTGTGTGTGCATGTGCGTGTGTGTTCTTTCCTTGCTTTCACTTCATCCCATTTTTCTTCCTCCTGCATCTTTATCTCTCTTCCTCTTCACTCATTCCTTATTCACTCACCCATTTTCCCCCTACTGCTTTCTCCTGATTTCATTTTTTTTACTTGCACATTTTTTCCTCCTCATCCTCTCTCTTCCACTTTTCCTCTCTTGGCTACTTCATGTTACCCTATCTTCTAAACTTGTGTTCTTTACCTTATTTCCTATCCTTCTTTTGCTCCTCTCCTCATTCTTTCCTCCTTCCTTCTTTCTCTGTTTCTCTTTAGGATCTTTTCTCAATTTCTCTTCAATTTCCTGTTGGTCTAATCTTCACTCGCACCTCTCCTCTAATTTTGTCTTGTTTTCTTTGTTTCTTTATTTTCTCACCTCACCCATCGCTCTTTCTTTATCATGCTCATTTCCTTCCTTTTCCTCTTTCTTCATCTACTTCTAACGTATTTCCCTTCTCTTCGTTCCTCTTATTTTTCATCTTACCCCCTTTCCCTTCTCCACCTTTCTTCTCTGCCTCATATTTTTCCATGTACCTCTTCACCTCCTGTCATCACTGCCCCTCTTCTCTTACACAAGTCATGCTTTTTTCTTGCTCCTCTCCTCCTGCTCCTCTCTTCATTGAAGTAATCATCACTGAGAGCTATGTTGATGTTGAGGCTTATATAAAACCCCTCTGTGAGGGGATGAGATCAGAGCAGCCAGGCGGTGAGAACAGACTATCCAACACATTGCGCTTAACATGCGCCCAATGAAATAAACAGCGTCTACCCTTCTACTGCCGCAACCAGTCAGCTCATGCAGAAAAAAGTCTGCAAATCCTCCCCCCGCCTGCCTCTGACATCATTCTCCATCACATCTGCCTCTCTGACTCCTTGTGCTACAGCATTCGTACATAAATATAATTTCTGTGGTATACAAAACATTCTGAGGTAAAAGTCGGACACTGACCCTTTACCTCATTAAAAAAAAAAGTCACAGGAGAGAGGTAAGTGGCAGAAAGTTGCAGCATTTCTTAGTGAGCTTGTTATGGCTAAGTACAACATGGCAGATTGGTGTTTAGGGCTGAGGAGGTAGCAAAGGGCAGCGACAAACTCCAGTACACACTGATATAATTGCCATCAAAATACGTGCAATGTACCTGAAGTCTGCCTGTGCCAGAATTAACTTAATGAGGTTTAATTCGGAAAATGACACCAGCAGCTGAATCTCACATGTCACGGCCAATTTTTGGGGGGAGAAGAACGGCTTGTCTCATTTGAAAGTAGGGTAGCAGCATGCGTTGTTGAATGGTGGGTACTAATTGCCAGCTCATGGCAGCTCTCCACTTGGTTCGGCTCTGTATGCCTGATAATTTCAGCTCGTCATCAATATTCTGGGAACAGCGGTCCACTGCGTCCCCGTCTAAAAGGCCTCACTTTCGCTGCTTCTTAACCTTTATTTCCCTTTACTTTCTCAAAATTCACTCCGACCTCGAGAAGTGTAATTACGGTTTCCGTGCCTTCGCTTTCTATTTGTCAAACAAATTATAGAGAATAGTTGTGTCACGCACACATTCTGTCAAGCAAATGCATAGCCACACGCGCTGCATGCTGGGCCCCGGATAGACTAATCACGGCGCGCTCGTTGCAGCTTGATGAGGTGTGTGTTGCATGTGGGGGTGTGTGTGAGTACGCTTTTGACTATGCAGTGTGTATGCGTGTGTGTGTGTTTTTTGTCGCTTGGACAAATGTGCGTGCAATTTCCTGGCACCTAATTGACAGGAAGCGGAACAGTTGTTGGAGTAGAGAGATTTTTTGATGCGGATGTCTAACAGTAGATTAGACACTCCTGCCTATTCAGCATGAAACTGTCATTCCCTCATTGTCAGCACCCCTGCGTCTTTTCTTCCAACTTCCCATGACATCTTCTTTTTTTTCTTTAAACCATTCACACTATCACTCATTCGGCGACATACCTGTTTCTGCTAATGAGCGGTGTTTAGACGAAGGGAGAACTTTCTTTTTATCCCATTCTTTGCTTCCTTTTCTTCTACAACTCTGTTTTGGGAATGATCCAACAAGCCCTTGCGCCTTTGGTTCATCTGCAACTGGTATTCTCCAGTTTAATGATCCACTCTGGGACCAAGGCTTCTGAAAGTGCTAAAAAACGTTAGCGAAGCTGCAGGGCTCCTGGGCCTGTCCCCGTCTGATTGTACCTGAGTGTGTGTGTCATCTGAGACTTTGTGGTATCAGATGAGAAGCATCAACTCCGGTGCTAGTGGCATTAGATTAACAATCTCATAGGGAAGCTGGTTGACTGAGGATGGAGATGGAGAGAAGAAAAGGAGAGGAAGAGGCACAGAGAGAGAGGTTGGAGGGAAAGGGCAAGAAAGTGCATTTAAAAGGTGGTACTTTGTGTTGTTTTCTGGAACCAGAGATTAACCAAAGCCAATTAAGACTTGCTAATGGAGGCCGTTGGTTTTAAAGATCTTCTTTTCTTAAATTGTGCCCCAAACTCACCTGATTTCTCTTATACGGAGGTCAGACCACACGTGTGAATGAATAGTGAAGAATAAATCCAGTTGAGGTCCTCTTGACACATTCCTGATTGTCATAAAGCCATATAATTGTATCGAACATGGGTCAAGAGGAAAGATCTCTCTAACAAGAGGCTTCTATACAGACTCTTATCTAATATACTAAAACAGGAAATCCTGTGAACCAAATGCTTATTAGCAGATCTCTTTTTCTGAAATGTAACCGCCTGTGACAGGCTATGTTCTTTTTCGTGATATGAAGACCGACGGTATGTGGAAAAGAAATAGAGAAAAATAGCAATTTACTGACCTTTCCATTAATATCTGCATTTCATTTGCATTTGTCTTTTGACACTAGCTTATGAGATTTGCTGCAGAAACTGACCATTTTGAGTATTTAAAATAAATAATTGAATTATAATCAAGTCATATTATTAAGTTGCAAAAGAAATATATGACTCTTATGGCTCATTTGCTCACAACTGAGGCATAATAACATGTTTTCATAGGTTTTCCTGGTATCAGGTTTAGTGTGAAGTTTTGGCGTTTGTCTTCATTAAGTATCCTTTCTTGCATTTCTTAGCGTTTTCCTTTTCCTCATGTATCTTCTGTTTCCTCGTCTTTATCTGTTTGCTTTGTGTCTCTAATACAAATTCATATTTATGACAGTAACTGCTATTTTCATGCATCTCTGGTTGCTTTGCTTCTTTTGTTTTTCTTTTTTTGTGATTGTCTGCTCCACACTCAGTATTTTCTCAGCTGTGTTTATTGGTTTTCACTTGTGTCCAATCACACACGTGTATTAACAGTTTTGGAAATTTGTCAAGGACCATTCACAAGGACTTTTTTTAGGATCCTTAGTAAATGTGACTGCAGATCTCTGCAGTATTGACGCTACAATGTCCAGATCACAGATGACAAAATGCAACTCTTACTTTGGTCTATTGTGTTCTTGGTTCATGTAGGTCAATGACAAGCACTTAATAAAAAAAAAAAAGCTTAATTCCACTATTAAGTTTGGAATTTCAAAGAAAAATTAGCTTGCAACCTATAAAGCAAAACAAATCTTATTTTCTAATTTCTTATGCTGAAGAGATGATCCAAAGTGACTCATTTCCTCTTATCTGTTACGGCTTTCTATGCCCGAATTAAAATTCCCTCCATCCATCCAGGGTGGTGTTCACACAGATGGTTGGGAGGAAACATGGAGCCCATCTGGGCTGATGCAAAAAATAATATAATCATAATCCTAAATGCTGGCAATGCAACATTATATATAAGTGCTGCATGCTGACGTATAGAGAGATACATCTATGTTCTTCACATAAGGCAACAACTTAACAGGAAGCAGACTTTATTACAGCGCTCACCTGCAGTGTTGACATAACCTGTTGATAAAAACTTCAAAACATTTTATTGAGTTATACTTAACATTTACACGATCAGTTATATTTGCCTCTGCCAAGGAGGGTATATTTTCACTTGTGTTTGGTAGCATGCTGTGTGTAGAAAAGGACCAAATATCATGTCACATTTGACCTCTGACCTCTCCTTCAAGTATAATAGATTGATCTGACGGTCAAAATGAGAACAATGCAATAATATATGGAATATATAAAGGGAATAATATATGGAATATATAAAGGGAATAATATATGGAATTCTAAATGTTATTAAAAAATAAAATGCAAAAAGTAAAATAATATCATTTTATTATGTCGTTGTCATGTACATAACAGTAACAGCTTATAAATACAGAAGAGTTTAACACACATTATGTAAAATATGTTAAATAATTATATTATTTTATTTAAAACAAACTTTTTTTCACCTGCTATTCGTCACTAAACATTTAAAAGAATTTTGTCATTCAGTGAAATAAATGCTACACATGTACCATAGCCACATGAATAAAAACAGATCAAACTAATTGTCCTCAAAATCATGTCAAGTACAGTAAAAATGGGTCTGCACTTTGGGCTTGTTTTGACTGAAGTACAAAATTGCACATTTAAAAAGAGCGAAGAAAACAAAATGAATATATACAAATTACAGTAATACAATACTTAAAATGAAATACTGCCCAGACAGAGGTCTTCTTGTTATGGTACGTTTGAACGAACGGTCGGATGTTAAATCCCTGGAAATTCTGGGATGGAGGGTATAGTGTATCCTATACTAAAGGGAGTAATAGAGATGGCACTTTCCAAAGTATTTCGAGAATTCAGCTGACCTTTACTTTGACTGCCATGCAGATAGTTCCAGGTCACTTCACTCAGTTTTCTTTGTGGTTTTCTTTATTTCTTGGTTTCCCGTTTTGTTTCCACAGCCTTTCTGTTCTTCTTGTTTTATTAAACTTCACTATGACCTTACTGATAAAGCTTGCTTTTGGTTTATTAAATCTGCTCGTGCCTGCATTTGGGTCCTCATCCTTAGTGCTGTATTTGCCGGCTGTGTGCATCTGAAAAACAGTTTGGTTCTCAGCAGAGCTAAAACCAGAAGAGTCAGAGGTTTAGCGAATGTACTTTTATAAACTGGGGTTTGTGTTTACAGCTTCGAGACAAAAAGGGAGAAGACTTCAAGAAATGTATCTTAACAATCATGAAAAACTGTAATTGGCCATAGACTGTAAATATCAGGATGTTGTAATCACAGACAAGTTGCTCGTCCTTCTGCGACAGAGCAAACAGGTGTACTTCAGAATGAGTTGCAATGTGTGAAAGAACACACTGTTTTCCCCTGAAGTCTATTTTGAATGGATTTGCTGAGAAGCCTGTCCAATATATGTGTGCCTGTGAGCGTATTGCATGTTTGTGTGCATCCTCACAGACGGGCCTTCGTAGATGTGTGAGGCGGTGTGTGTTGTGTAGGTGGAACCTTCTGGAGTGTTGGAGGAAAACCTCGTATATGACTGGATTGTAGCAACAGGCAACTGCGCCTTCCAGAGCTTATTAATAAACACAAATAATTTTGGGTAAACCTTCCACGAGAGCCACGATTTCCCACGTGTCCCCAACTTTTTAGATACTTCTGTTTCTTTCTACTTTTACCTACCATTTTATTTCATCGCCAGATTCTCGCTGTTTATTTTTTCCTCCCTCCACTTCCAATAATTCTCTGTCCTTCTATCCTTCCAGCCCTCCTGTTGGTTTGCTTTTATCCGCTCTCCATATATTTTATCCTTAATCTCCTTTATTCTAGCCAGTCAATGCAATCTACTTTTTTTTTGTTTAATCTTACCCTTGATTCTTTAAATCCTTCTTTTCTGTATGTGATGCTTATTAAAAAAAAAACAGAAAATGTGAATTCCTTACAAGAAGCATATAAATCTGGGAAAGACAAGCCAGTTTCAACAGCCAGGCAGAAATAATTCATAAAACATACAGAGATTACTTAAAGGACAAAGCAAATGGAGCATGAAGAGCAGTAGAATCGACACTGTATGCATGAGCAGTAAGGCAATAAAATAAAAGCATAGAAATAACTTAGGTGGAACTACAGTTGGTTCCTGGGAAGGACAGTGAGAGAAAGAGTACCAGCAATAGTTTAAGTGTTAAAGTGTGTGAGCACTGGATCATGGTGTTTCTAGCTGCCACTGACAATCCCTGCTGCACATAACAAAGAGCAGGAAATGACAGAAGTCATCACTGAGCCAATACAGTCATATTAATGTCAAAGTCGCACTCTGGATTCAGACTCAGGACACTTTTGCTTTTTATTAAAAAACAACCCGTTCAGCAAGGAGACAGTGAGAAACTTAAGGAATGTAAGTCCTTCTCCTTACAGGTACGGGATTGCGGAGGCGAGTGGGTGGTGGGGAGCACAGCTCAGTGCAGCATAATAAACATAAATGTTGTATATGACTGGATTGTAGTAACAGTCCACTAACACTAATATTTCTGGATAAACCTTTCCCATGTGTCCCCCACATTTTAGATACTTCTTTTCACATTTACCTTCCATTTTACTTCAATGACAGATTTTCGTCATTCGTTTTTTACTACTCCTATCCTTCCATCGCTCCTGTTGATTTGTTTGTATCCGCGCTCTCGTCAGGCATGTACAATATCACCACTCACTTCTCTCTTTCAAAGCGACGTGAATTTCATGTGGAGAATCATCAGTAATGGTGGTGGCTGGATATCTGCTTACAACCAAGAAAACAGTTTGCAGTTCAAGCATTCGTAGTTTACAAGTCAGAAAGCAGTGAAGGCATCATGGCAGACACCAAACCAGCAAGATTCAGGGAGTTGTGCACCGTGGGTTCATCCCTGTGGGTGACACTTTCAATGCAAACTTGTACTGTAAGAAAAGAGATTTCCCCATAGAACAATGGTGTATGTGCTTTACTGCCATTGTGCTCCACCAGAGAGCACTTTGAAAACCAAGTGTCACATGCCCACACCAACACAGTTGTTCTTCCCACCTGCTATTCACCAGATTTGCATCCATGTGATGCAAGTCCAACATGTATCACACTGGCACACGAAAAAAGGGATCTAAAAAATGCAGCCATGTAATTTTCATTAGAAGTAGGCAATATGTAGGTAAAAGCTCAAATTCAAAAAAATATTTTCAAAGTGAACAAAGATTTAAAATAACAATTAACCAAGGCCACATCTAGACATTGGTTCTCCAGGCTTGGGAGTCGTGGCATACATTTAAATCAGGAGCCACCAATCATTCCAAGAAATATAAAAATTAATGTAGAAATGAAAGAAACAACACAGGGTAAATATGTCACCAGGCTGGCTGTTTTGTCATGCTCTGCACTGCTGGAAAGCAGTTTTTCCACAGCACAGTCACATTTATGTTTGATGAGTAGGTATGAAACCCAAAATTGGTTATTTTATTAAGATTAAGATTTTTTTTTAAAACATATTTTGGTAGCTTTGTGTGAATAAAAAATGGCAGGGACCATTATGTTTATGCAAGGGGCTATATGCCCACATGCAACCACCATGTGCTAACAGAGTAGCGCTCCATGATATTGATCTTTTTCTTTCTAAAACATTCCTGGAGATTCATCTTGAAGGTTTCCCCTCATTTGATGTTTTGATGTTGATGGTGTATGCTGTCTTACGTGCAGGTCCAAAGTATCCAACAGGTTGGGTTGAGATCTGCTGACTGTGATAGCACATGATTCATATCATTTTCATCCTCATTAAACTATTCAGCGAGCCCTCGGGACATACTCTAGGGGCATGAGGAGACCACTCCCATCCGGGAGCTTGGGCTGCTGTTGCTCAGGAGACTGAGCGGCTGGCCTGCTAATCAGAAGCTCAGTGGTTTCATTGCCTTGTTCTTTGAGTCTGTGCGTCAAAGCAACCACAGGCAATATACTGAACTCCAAATTGTGGCTGATTTATCCATCCGTGTATGTGCATGATAGATAAGAAGCACTTAAAGTGAAGCTGTATGTAGTGTAAAAAGCACTTTCAGCACTTGATATATATACTAGTGCCGTTGGCATTTCATCAATGACCCTCTTCCTCTAAGGGAACCCATACCAGCATGACGAGCCCCTGGATCCTCTCACTCACGGTGTTCAGGTTTTCCTTTAAACTATTATATTGTCTATAATAAAACATATTTTCTATACAGTCTCAGATTTTATACAAATCACTCACAGCTCCTTGTTAGACCATGTGTGGGAAGTTAGAAAACATATGCAACAGCGTGCTGACTCTACAGCTGCTGGGTCACATCCTCACAAGCTTGTCTACACAGCAGCATGTCTAAACATTCATTTGTTCCAGTGCTCCTGCCATTCTTTTTCAGTCTTCCTCCCCTGCTGTTGTGATATGTAGGTGTGTGTGTGTGTGTGTGATATCTC
>VURO01011608.1:24073-40880 GCA_015108175.1 Pelvicachromis taeniatus
TTGGGGGTGAGATGGGGGGGGGGTGTGGGTGTGTGTGTGTGTGTGTGTGTGTGTGTGTGTGTGTGTGTGTGTGTGTGTGTGTGTGTGTGTGTGTGTGTGTGTGTGTGTGTGTGTGTGTGTGTGCACTCGCAGGCAGATGACAATATTCTAACATCCACTCCTGCTGTCTGCCTACGACTCAAGGAAAGTCCACGTACACACATGCAACACTTACACATACATACGCATAGGCTGGTGCCTGTACCCAGTCCCAGCGGGCCTAATTGGCCCAGTCTGCTTAGTACAGCACTATTATTCAGCACTTCTGATGAAAAAATGTTGTGTGTATATATATATATGTGTGTGTGTGTGTGTGTGTGTGTCTGTGCGGTAAAGCTACTCAGTGACACTTAAAGAAGTCCCTTGAGATCTTCATGTTGTCTCATGCTTTGACACATCTGTCACTAGCTGAGGAAGGAACACCTTTCAGGCTTTCACACGAGTCCAGAAAATTTCAGCACACATCGTACTAGAAGAAAGAAAAAATAAAGAACAGAAAAGCTATGGAGAAAAAAATATAGTTTTTCTTTTTTTAATGCCCATCACAAGCTCACACCGCACAGCCGTGATTATGTTTTCCTCAGACGACTTATCAAAAATAATTCTTCACTCTCCTTTCCTCCTTTCCTTCCAGCCTCCAGATTGATTGCTTTGCCTTCCCTCAATAACAAACTAAATCCAGTGTGTTTGGCTCAGTGCCAGGCTACTGGAGCAGTGGCCCCCTGCTAGAAAGAAATCAGGACCATGGCGTTGGCGTTCCCCCCACCGCCACACGCACATACCACCCTTCTCTCTCTCCACCCTAATCATTACTCCAATCAGCTGCCCAGCTCTGCAGAGTGATAATTCCCATTCCTGTGGTGATCCACTGCATTAATCATGAGCAGTTTGTTTAGAATAACGCCCTGAACTGGTGCCGAACTGGTATGTCTGACCACTGCCAAGGGGGCTTGAACTGTTATTGATATGTTGCTCCAGATTAGGATTTTTGTGTATTTGAAAAAAAATATATACAACTTTAATCAGCGATCAAAGCAATCTTACAGTTAAACAGCTGAGTCAATAGTTCGTTATCATCATTGTTATCATCATGGGTTATTCACTAGAGTTGTTCAGACTGTCTTCCCAATAGAAAGCCACCTAAACCAAAACTAAATGGGATTTTACGTCTGTTTCATGCTCCATCAGCTGAGAACAAGTCTTGGGTGGTTTGTCATGCACAGGCTCAAAGGTCAGACAAAACTGGGAGACCATCACACAAACCAGAAAAACTGGTGACGAGTGAATTCAAGTGCAGAACCCAAACAAGAACAACAGCAAGTAGTCTTTATTTTCACACTTAGAGGATTTATGGTGCAGCAGGGAAGTGTGCAGGATCTGGGTAATGCAAAGGTCAAGCAGAGGACCAGTCTAAACGGGGAGAGGCGAGAGTTAGTCCAGGTGAAACCTTCCAGAGCATTCAAAGAGCATTTAACACAAAGAGGCGAGAGACGATGATAAACCAGTCTGCAGAGACGGGGTGTGAGAAACCACCGATCTGTATCACCATGAAGAAAGGAGCTGTAGGAACATCAATAACATTAGTCCATGCAGGACAATGGAACATGAGGAGCAGCTAAGCTGAGATGCTGATAATCTGGTGGAGACTGGGGGGTCTAGCTGGCCCATTTACTAGACCTGCAGCTGATGTGCCTCATGAATCACAGGTGATCTGGCCAAGCAGTGTAAAGCCTCCAACCAAAGGGGTGGAGAAAACTAGCATGTGCAATACTGCAAATTTTGTTATTGATCCTATAACAAGTAAATACGGGTCCAGTATTGCGTTTACCAATACTAATACCAATACTTTTAACTTATAAAGCCAGCTTATGTAGGAGAGAGGAGTGTTTTATGATTTATCACTTATCAACAATTTGCCAAATCTGAACACAATTTAATGACCACTACATGACTGTGATTTGTGCTGTCCACAATAATTTGCTAACACAACAAAACACACTTTTCTGCTTTTTGTGTATTTTTAAAACTGTTTTTTTTTTTTTTTGAGACCTGGAATGTAAATGTCTGTGTCTTTAAAGCACATCATGTTGATTTCTGTTTAAATGTGCTATATAAGCACATTTAAACAGGAAAAGTTATTATATCAGGGGCAAGTGCCACGGGCCACTTGCTGCCCACGTCACCCCTATTTGTGGTTCATACATATAATGCAATTTGTCTCTGAAGTTACTTTTTTTGTTAGGGGGGATTTTGTTTGTTGTTGAGTGCAATGTTAAAATAATTTCTTTGAAAAGCAAAAAGATATTTAATATGAAGGCAATATGAGCAGAGAGTACAAACATGTGGAGGGATTAGCTGTGTTAGTTCAGTGAGAGAGTCAAAAACTAATGTGTTCACTTATGTCTGCATTTTTATTTTGTTAAATACAAACACAATTATAGCAGAAGTGCCGCCACGTGTCGGGCCAGAAAGAGAGTACCAATTTGTAGTTCAATGAAAGGCTTCTGTTAGTTAAGAGTGAGAAAAAAAAAATGCGTTCATGTTTTCAGTTTTTTCTTGTTATACAATATTTGAACTGTAAAAACAAACAAAACACTACATTTTCAGAAATACTTGTGGTCTTTGTCCAATTCCTTTAATTCAACATAAAAGTGGCAAACATTCCTCAGATTGAAATTGTTTTTGCTTTAATGAATGCGATGATTACAGTACATTTAAAGCAGTAACAGAGAAGAAACCAGAGGCAGATGTCAAATGCTCAGTCTTTTCGGCCAGGCTGTAGATGTGCTTAAACATTTTGGCAGTGACACTAATTTTGTGTTTCATACTTTGCTACTTTAGTTTTTCATTTAGATTATTGTTAAATACAAAATATAATATAATTTGAAGAACAACCCTGATCATTTTTTTGTTTTCTGTTGGCAAATCAACCAAAATGTACATTTGGCAGTGGTTCCACTGCCATAACTCCAACCAAGGTGAAGGGATGTTTGGTTAGGCTCCAATTACATTAATTTGGCATGTTGCTTCAAAATAAGCCAGCAATGGCTTTTAGGTGACCTGCAGGATGCTGAAAGCCTAAATGTTTTTCAACGTTTAAGCTTTGGGCAGAGGGATTTAAAGTATTAAATAACCACATTTTATCAGCACAGCATTGACTCTACACCTAAAAAACCACCACACCTCAGAAGTCTTTCATGTTTTCTGTGGGATCCTTTCATCCCTGTCTTAAATCACAGGTTTTGGACACAAATACATACTTGCAAGATTGACAGAAGATAACTGAAGCAATCTTTCCAAAGTGTTAAAAAATATATATATATTTTTAAAATAAAAATGCATGTTTGTCCCTCTGGAGCCATTATTTTGAATTTCCTGAATTCTCAAAGTTTTTCATATGGCCATCATTTCAGGAAACAGCTGTTTTACTGCATAATTTAAACCACCGAATAAATTATAGAGGGTTTACTTTTGAAATGTTAATGTTTTTAAGTATAACTAAGTTACATTTATAACTTAAACTTCTTTGGAGCATCTTTAGGATAATTGCAATGACATATGTCACATAATGCTGCAATAGTCCAGTCAATTGTGGAGTGGTCTGTAAGGGATTGCCCTTTGACCCCTTTGATAGTGCTGGTTCAGACATTCTTACAATGTCAATATATCCAGGTCCATCTCCACAAATTTCAAGTATTTCATGCATGAAGGCTCCTGTACCCTTGGCTCGGCTCTCTTAGCTGGCAGTACTTATCCAATTCATGGGAAATGTGGAGTACACCGTGAACCATGACATAAACATCCACTTTAGACTCACCTATTAAACCGACAAGCAGTTGTGTAGGTTCAAACCTAGAGTCTACTTACTACAAGGCGACCATTGCACCAGCCCGTACTGCCCAGTTATTTGTTTTATTGGCTTAGTCATGTAACTGATCTAAATACTCCATCAATGAGCCTCAAGCTGAGTTTCACAGCAGTGATCACCTGTGTTTAATCTTCTTTGAGAATTTATTTCCCTTTGTTTAATGTCTGTATTGTACCCTCTCCTAGTTTATTTATATATGACTTTTTAACTCTCGCTTGGCACTCAAAGCACTTGCAGCTCAAACTGCAAGTGGCATCTACAGATACTCCTTCAATGCAGTAATACCCACATGGATGCATCTGGGGTAGTTAGGTAGCTTTCCCCAGAACACTTTAACATATGGAATTGAGAAACAAGAATTCCAACCGCCAACCTTCTACAAACATAACCCGCTTTAAATCCCAAGCGAAAAATAAATAACCTTTTGGGGTGGAAGAAGTGGATAACTAGTGAGGAGTGTAATGGGTCCAGCCACAAGATGTGAACGAAACCAAAAGTATTATCTGCACCGCTAAACCTCACACTCTTGTTACCAAGTTATTTTTTTTATTTTAGATTTCTAAAGTTGACTTCTAAAATGTTTACCGTATCTAAAATAATATCTGTATCCAATTTTGATCATTGTAACCACTTGTGAACAATTTCCCTGCACTATAAACTCAAAATGCTTCTTTAACTTGATGGATAAGCCAAACTGAGATAGGCTCACAGAATCTAAGAAACTGGAGAACATAAAAACGACAAAAGACATGACAACAAATGTAAAACTAAAGTTATATATACAGTACAGCAAAACAGACACAGGGGGTAATCAGGGACACGAGTGATCAGAATGTAACAATCAGACAGGGGAGATGAGCAGATCTAGGCACAACACACAGCAGATACTACCACAATAAAACAGGAAGGACCTAACCAATACAAAGGCCAGTCACACACCTACACAGTAACTTTATGTTACCCTAACCCTGAAGGAAACACTGGAAAAGGCTAGCCCACGGCATTCAACCAAGAAAAAATGAAAAGAATTAACAGAAAAGCTCTGACTGCCTGACTGCTACACTTCAGGATAATTTGTTGTGACTTGTGAACAAGATGAATCAACACTATTCAGCATCCATGCACTTTTCAAGGCAGTGGTTTCTCATTTAATAAGTGATAACATTCAGGTTTGGGTCAGATAAAAGTGCATACATTGGTAGATTTGGCATTGTTCTGTAGTGACAATGTTATTGTTTGAAAAGTTCTAAAATTAAATACAATTAATCCTCAGTAGATGAGTCCAGACTAGTGAGCCTGGCAGCTCCATCTTTAACATCCTTTAGCCTACATGTCCAATGTTCCTTCTCTGACTTTGTCTCCAAATCGCTCAGCTTGAGCTGTCCCTCTGATATTATCCATCATGCTCACTCCCAAAAAAAATCTTCATCTTCAGCTCTGCCTTTGTGAGTTTCACCATCTCCAAACCACACATCACAGCGTCATAGTCTCACTACCGTCTCGTAAACCTTCCCTTTCATTCTTACTGCGATCCTTCTTCTATCCTCCCGCCCTTTCACACTCTTTCTTCCCGGTTATTTGATTTGATTTTCAGGCAGAGTGCCTCTGCCTCTCCATCATTACACTGCGCAATTAATTTAAGTAGAACGTGTAAAACTTTTATGAAACATATTAATCTTAAAGGAAAATAAGCAGAAATGTTACATCACAGAGCAAAAGTGGTTTCGTAAATAAGTGATCCAACTGTTACAAACATCAGCTTTATCAAAAAATTAGGTAGACTGTAATTTATTTGATTCTGCTTAGCAGGTGGCTTTCATTGTATGATCACATTTACCTTGAGATAATTATGGAGAGAAACATAACATATACTGGATATATGGCACGTCATGAGCACACACAAACAGGATCATGGGACAAAAACTGCTCATCAATAGTATTACTGTGTATATAAAGATTCTCTAAACCAGGGATGTTTACGTGTTTACATGTTGGACCACACTTTTATCTAAAGTGGGCCGAAGCGCTTCTTTCTGTCAGAGTTAAGAAGTTTAACTACACCTTTTATCCTATTCAGTTTTTCTAAATGATAAAGAAATGTTGCTCTAGTAAATGAAAGACATTTGTCAGTATGTAGACAGGAAATAAACAGTGTTTTTTTCAATTGTTATTGTTTACCTTTTAATTTTTAATTAATTGCTTTGGCGTGACTGAGAATAGGGGAGGTTCCTTATCTGTAGGAAAAACTGTAAAACATCACGCTTCATTCTCCTGTTAGAAAATCTCCTTTGCATTTTCCAAAGTCATCCAATGGGTCGGATTAGAGTCTTTACTGGGCCGATTCTGGTGCCTGGGCCTTATGTTTGACAGCCATGCTCTAAACTAAAGCACCATTACTGTTGCACATTACAAATTGAAAACATAACAACATGCTAATTTATTAATAAAATGCCTGTAGATTTTGGTTTTAATAAGTACACTGAAAGCTGCAAATTCTTTCTTGTAAGCACTTCTACAGTATGAGACCTCAGAAGGAAAATGTGCACATGGCTGGTATTAAAGCAACAGCAAAAGTTATTCAACGTGCACGGCAGCATTTGGTGAGAAAATAAAACCTCAAGGTGCTGTCACAAGCACTAAATACCTGCACCGTGCTACTGACATTCACTTTAAAACTTGATGAGGTTTTTGCTTTTGTTTGGCTCTCCATCTGTTTGTTTTGTACAACTGAGTCTTCCTCCTCTATTTCTTGACTATATCTCCAATTTCTTTTCTTTTTCCCCTTCTTCCTGCTGTTATGTTTTACAACTTAAAGCAGGCACACCAAGGCAAGCAATACACCACGTTTGAATATGTTCTGACACCCCGTCTTCACAAGGCCTGATTTCCCAGGGGGAAATGGGCGTTTGCCGTGTTTACATTTTGTTCCCATTTCTGTGTTGCATCAAAAAGCCTCCCTCTCCTCTCTCTTTCCCACCACGCTGGAAACGAGACATTCGCCATGGGAAAACAGATGCTGACCTGGCTCTTGCAGGTAAAACGGAAGGAAAAGACTTGTGCAGACGAACAAGAATTGTCTTGGGAGCGAGCAGAAACCCCAATCCACCCACTGCAGTTTGCAGGTCATGCCACGTTTGTTCAGGACTCTGCATGAGTGTGTATTTGCTTCAGTGATTTCTATTCATAGTTTCTCCTTATAAAATGTAAAAAAACAAAACAAACATGCTCCTTAACTAAACAGAAAATAGATGTTTTGGTCACCTAAGTAAAAACTTGATGTCCTCGGGCCATTCAGGCTTGTCCTGGGGGACAGTTTTGGAGGTAATGGCCCTCAGCTTTACCATCCATCTTACAAGTGAAATGGATGGGGAAGTGAAACGTGGTACACTGGACTCAAACATCAATTGGAGACTTGTCTTGGTTTGTGATGTCAGTCAGGTAGGTGAAATGGAAGATGAAGCACTGATAAAAAGAAAGAGACAGTTTGGGGAAGAAACGTGTTCGTCAGGTCTTGACCTCCTCTTCTTCTCACTTAGAGGTAATTTTTGACAAGGTGTCACATTTTAACAAGCTGACCAAGTCTTTTCCTACCCATTTTTTTTTTCCAAATCAGGTCACTTCTTAAAACTTTCAAGGTATGATTCATTCTTTTAACTGTGTCCTCTCTCCTCTAGTTTTTGATTACTAGTCTGCAATTACTCTCTTTCCATTAAAATCAGTGACTCAGTTCCTATTTCTACCTGGTCATTATCATCAAAAAATATCAGTTCATATTTTCATTCAATTCAAATTTCCTTTACATGTTTTCCACATGGATTCTGGTCTGAAGGCAAGCTGCAGGATTAAGAACAGCAGACAACATGAAAGGAAGGCCTGATTTATACCAATGGGCATTACAAGAGTCAAGTCAAGGAGCACCACTGGAACCACTGAGACTATGTATCATGACCTCAGTCTGGCTCTCAATAAAGTTGAAAACAATTTGAGGCCGTTGAGGCTTTGACATCATTGAAACATTCTAATAAAACTTTAACGAGTTTCCATCGTTTCCTTTCAGGAACAAATAGATTTGGGAATCATCAGCACAGAACTGGAATGAGATGCCGTATTTTTCCAGAATTGATCCTAGAGGAAGTAAATATAAGAGAAAAGAACAGCGCTCCAGAATAGAGCCTTGTGGAACTCTACACAGGAGCAGTGAAGAAGCAGAAGATGAGCTTCCAAAACTGACCACAAAACTTTTATCTGAGAAATATGACCTAAATCACTCTAAAGCTGTGCCTGTTACAGTGCTCAAGGCAAGAAATAGGCATGTTGTGGTCGACACTACCAAAAGCATCTAAAAGCATTAAAATAACAGAATCCACAGAGTCTGTAGCTAATAACATGTCATTAAAAACTTTTGCTATATTGCAACACTTTTGTCCTGGTCGTTTCCAGAGAGACAATGGCCCCATCCTCAAGTGAACAAGGTGTGTGTGTGTAGGGGGGCAATGAATGGCACTGAATAGTTTAATGACTGTGAAAATGTTTTGATGTGTTTCATCAGTTGGAGATTGCATATTAGACAGGGCTCTCCACCAGCATCTTGAAAAACCGTCTTTTGAAAGAATAGTGCCCCCCCTCCCTTTATTAAATCCCTTTAATTTATTACTCATCTGTCTGTCTGTATCCATGTGTGTGTGCAATCAAACCAGTGAAGTGAGAACGGGGAGCAAGGGAGAAATGGACTGTTGGCTGTCAGTCTGATTGGACCCCTGGACTGGCTGATCGGTGGTCCGGAAGCTTGAATAATCCACAGCACAGCTCATCTTGAGGAGCACTTTAATCTTAGCATGTGTAAGTGAGACCTCTGTGTGTCTCTGTGTGTTTATATCTGACAGCTTTCTCTTCCTCTTCATTCGCATGCCCATCTTCTTCAGTTGCTTTTTACCCATCACACCTCTCCACCTGAGTTACAGTATATAGTTCTCTATTTGTTTCAGTTTGATCTGGATGAAAATTGCTGGTGTGAAGGACCACTGGTGAAAAAAGGTCGTCTTCGCCAGATTGGAGATGAATCTTGGTTGGGATTGTTTTGAGGTAAAAAAGTTTCTATTTTTTGGGGCTTGTTCAGAGTTTCATAAAAGTTACAAAAAGTAGTACAGGCTGGAAAAAAATAAATACATAAAAGACGATAGGAGGTTTTATTGAAAAATGATCCAACTGCATTATGTCAAATGGAATAAAATCTCATAAAAATGCCCAAACTTTCCAGGTATTTCCTGAGAGCAGCATTAGCTGAAGACAAACTGATGAAACTGCAGGTGGTGTGTTGGAAATGATATTATTCTGTAGGTGCTACCTCGGACAGTCACAAAAACAATTGCCTGTTGCTGGTTTGTGTTACAGATTGAACTGTCAGAATGCTCAGCAGCATGATTTTTAGCTTTCACATGTTGCTAATGGCACAGTTTTTTCTTTTAAACCTGTAATATATCTTTTGTACTGATGATTCAGTTTGGAATTTCATGGTGATATAAGCTGTAGATGTGATTAAATCAGCAGTTCTCAATCTTTTTCTAGCACACTCCACTCCAAAAGGAGATCAAGGTTCCCTCCTCACAATTTTTATCATTAAGAATAAAAAACAACCCAAGCTGATATTTATCAAAGCACGATAGCTTCAGCAAACTGTTTATTTTTGTTTAAGAACCTCTGGCCTTAACTGTGGATCCACACAGCTGGTTGGGAACAAGAAGTATTACTTGAGGAAACGTTTGTTCAGCTTCAGTTTTGGATTTGGGAGACAGTCGGCCCTAGACTTAAAGCTTTCTGATTGCTGGGTTTTTACTTCTATTATTGACAGGTTTCACCCTTACAGTATAAAGCACCTTGATGTACCTGATGTTGTGATTTGGCACTATATAAATACATTTGAATTCAATACATTGGGCAATATTTTTAAAATTTCAAACATCCACTTTTAGTCTATTTAGTGTGGTTAAGGCAAGAAACCAAGAAACCTGTGTGGCAAGGTTAACTTGAGGGACTCTAAATGAAGGACAAAATCAAAAGGATTTTCAGGATGAACAACAATGCATGGCACAGTAAACATTTCTGCAGGAGCTGAAGTATCTAAGGCATGATCATAGGCTGGAGCAATGCTCAGGTACAGCGGCATCATAAAAACGTGATTTCTTTTTTGTTCATTTGTCACATTGACATGTTTCAGAGAAACAAATGTTAGTATTAGACAAAGACAACCCGAGTAAATACAAAATTCATCACTTAAATGATTTCATTTCCACCTGCTCTGTGTGAAAAAGTAATTGCCCTCTAAACCTAATAACTTGTTGTGCCAACCTTGGCAGCAACAACTGCAATCAAGTAGTTGTGATAACCGCCGACGAGTTTTCACATCACTGTCGAGGAATTTTGTTCCACTCTTCTTTGCAGAATTGTTTTGATTCAGCCACATCTGAGGATTTTCAAGTATGAGCGGTCTGTATAAGGCCATGGTTAAGCATCTCAATCTCATTTTCAATCTGATTTTTGAAAGACCACTGCTTAAGCTACATTTTGTTATTTTGAGCAATTTAGAGGTGAGCTTCAAATCGTTATCCTGCTGCATACCACAATTACTCTTGAGCTTCAGGACACAAACCTTCAGGACTTTCTGGTAGAGAGCAGAATTCATGGTTCCAGCAGTTACAGCAAGTTATCCATCCCTGAAACAGCACCATCACACTACCACCACCATGTTTGACTATGTCGTCCTTTTTATAAAATGCTGTGTTAGTTTTACACTTTTTCACATGGGGACAGGCAAGTTGAGATTTCCCCCCTTAATAAATATAACAATTTAAAAACTGCACTGCATATTTACTCAACCCATATGTGTTCAATATAAACATTTGTTTGATCTAAAAGATGTAAGCATGACAAATATGCACAAAGAAATCAGGAAGGGGGCAAATACGTTTTTATGAACTGTTAAGTCTCATCCAGGTAAGTTGCCAAACTGGAAACAGAGTGCCTTCTTTCTTCAGAGCCTAACAGACTGGCATAGCACTCAGAAGAGTTTCACTGAGTCCACAAACAGGTGACATGTAGAGCAACAACAACTGACTGAAGATAGAGGAGGCGTGCCTTCTGAACATTTCCCAAGGCCATGCCCACCACTGCAACAGACTGCTCATTTGATTCCCAAAGTGTGGGCCAGCGCCCCCTGGTGGGCTGTGAAGGTACTGTAGGTTCATTTATTTATATAAAAGTGAATTGATTGGTTCCTCATTATTACTCATTATCTGGCCCTAAATTTACTGTTTTTGTATTGATCTTTGTGTCCCAGTTTCAGGTGGATCACACACTGCCCTGAACACTTTGCATATCACTAGTAGCATTAACAATTTATACCCTGTGTTGTTTATGTTTTTTGAATACAATTTTCATGGAAATACATCACTTACTCTTGTATTTGGGTGAGAGTGAAGATTGGGTGAGGCCCACAGGATTGTTTGGTTTTTAAGTGGGCTGCAGTTCTTTTGACTTTGAGAATGGCTGGACTGGTTAATGGCACTCATGGCTTCATACACACTGATAGAGGAAAAAGACAGAGAGGGACAAGAGGCAGAAGGCAAGTCTGCCCCTGGAGGACAAGGAAGACAATGACACCAGGATAGATTGTTAGCTCAGAAATGTGCTGTGAAGGGGATTAGAGACGTCCATACTGGTGCTTCCTACAATTCTTAACATCGACCATACAAGGTCAGGTCTCTTATTAATAAGTGTCTGTCTATAACCCTGTGCTTGCACTCAACATAACAAAAATAAGGGAAGTAACACCTGTTGGCCCCAGATGCTGTTTGTCAACACAGCAGATCTTCCATCATCCAAGATGGGAAATGGCTTTGGCCAATCACTACTGCACCCGTCCAAATATAATAACAATCCTGCCAGTCAAGCTATGTCTTGTCTGTCATATCAGAGACATTGAGACTGACAATATTCACAGAAAAATGTTACATTTCAGTAAAAGGCCAATATTTGTATTAGTAAGCTGCTATTACTCTGATCTCCCGGCCCCTTTTATTTCCCCCACCAGCAGTAAAAATGCTCTCCCCTCTCATTAGCCCTTTATTCCTGCGGATTTATTTCATTCCTCCTCTGCCTCCTTCCCTCTCTCTGTCACCCCCTCTAATTTGAAGTGCAATAGTTTCCCTCTGGCATGAAAATATTGCGTCATTCATCATGTCTCTCTAATTCGTCTTAGATATCCTCCATCCCTCCACCTCAGCCCCCTCCTCCGATCACCCACAACCCCGCTGCACCACTTAGCTGTGATATTGCCCAGAGTCAACGAATACAAGGCAAGTCATACCCATCCGTGCAGTGATTTTTGATACATTTGAACAGACATACAGTTCAGGAATGTGCTATCATTCTCTCGGCCTCTAACCTTTTTTTTTTTTACACACGCACGCACGCACACAAACACACACACACTGACTATGCTCTGGCCAGTGTCTGGCTGGGCTCATTGCGAGGCAATGGGTGTGGGCCAGTTTTGCGGCTCGATGCTCAGTGCTAAGCTGTTTGCCGCGGTGACTGGCCAGAGGTGTATTGGGCTAAATTGAAGCGCCTGCTGATTAGATGGCTACCTATTGATAAGGCCAGAGTGGAATTTCAGCCTTGGCTTGTGTGTCTCAGGGAGCTGAAATGTAGCTGTGGGGTTAGTCAAGTTAGTTTGCTGAGAAAATATTGCGTATGTTTACATAAACGAGGCCCAGACATCACCTGACGACGTCTCAGAAGGCCTCCTGTTACTTCTCTCTGTCTTTGTCAGCATAGCCGTAATGAAAAGCCACAGCTTATTATTTCCTGATTAAATCTAGTCACAGGGGTCAATCTCATCTTCAGTCTGCATGATTTATGCCTCTTGGCTTCATACTAATGTTACTTCGTTACTTCTAATTGTAGCAGATCTACATTTTTTATCCTGAAACTAGTCCAAAGCCCAAAGATGCTCAATTGAGAATCAATTACAAAAATGTCAGAAACCAAGAAAGGTTTCTCCAGAAGAAGGTAAGACAATGTGTTTTTATTTTCTTAGTTAATTTCTGTCCCTATTTAATTGCAATGCCTTTGCCTTTATTTGAAACAACTAGAGAACCAGAATGACATTTTTTTTAGCAAAGCAGTGCAATATAAAAAATCCATATCAACATAACTACTTTTGTTGGTCATTAAATACTGCTTAAGGTACAGTTTAAAGCATTAAAATCTACTAAATTGAGACTTAAAAAGGCTCAAAACCTTCCAGGAGCTGCAATGATTTTATTTTATTTTATTTTATGTTTTGTAGACTTTTAATGTAAGATATTCAAACCAGCTTAATAGATTTTTTTGAAAAATGTATTCAACTAAATTGTTTTACTGATGTAAATCATTTTCTGGCAATGTGCATTTTGCTAATGTTCCCTTATTTCTGAAATACAAGCTGCATTTTGTTTTGTAGATTTTAGATAATATCATCAGTCATACCCATTTTTCTATACAGAAATATAGACATGTAAATGTTACTTCTATTTCAAAATACAATGAAATGAACCACCTTGGGGAAAAAGACTATGAGCAATCTGGTATTTTTAAAGGACTGCCTTTGAAGTGTTTTTCATTCCACGTGTGCCCGTGTATGAAATCAGGCCATCCAGCATGGTTCATATTGATGTTTGAGGTTTATTTACAATTCATCTGTCTCAGACAACACTGTGCCTCAGAGTTGTTCCCATTCACACCTTTTACGATCATTATCCATGACAGAATAAAGCTGTATTGAGCGACGGCATGTACCTCGCTCTTATTAAATTGTGTGTGAGGTAAATGGTGCTACAGCAGGCTATCTGTGATACTGCTGACAACAGCAGTTTGGGATTCTGGCCTGGCCATTGTATCTGCATGTTGTTGTTATTGTGAATGCTATTAAACTCTGTTTAGATACAATGTGATGTGGAATTTTATATTTGGACATATTTTGACTGCTGATGTTTTTCGGCCGTGTTTTCCTGAGAGATGAGTTCCCTGTTGACAGGACACACATTAACTGCAGCACTCACATGTTTGACAGACAATCACAATATTATATCCACAAAAATTTGACAGATCAACCACACCTTTCCAGACTAATGGCACTCCCCGACTGCTGCGGCTTCCCCCAGGAGTGCAGTTCATAAACTGGCCAGGTGTTGGCTGCCAGCCATGTGAAAAAGAAAGTAAACCCTCTTTCAATTGTTTAAAGGTTTTACATCATACACAAAAATCATCTGGTGTTCACCAGGTTCTAAAATCTGGATTTTTACTGTGCCACTGAAGCGCAATGACTATTGTCTTTTTCAGTCATTCTGTTTTAATGTTGTCCTTGGGATCATTGTCTTTTTGCATGATCCAATTTGGTCTAAGCGTTTAGTGTTTGACGAATCACATTTTACTTCAAAAAAAAGGAGTTCATAATCAGTGCAAGGTGCCCATCACCCCTCCAGCACCATGCTCACAGTTGCTATGAGGGGTTTTCTCCAAAAGTAGTATTGTGAATTATGGCCAGACATTACCACTTTGTTCAGTAGACATTTTATATACAGATGTTTATTATACCAGATGCAACGTTGCCAACCTAAGTCATGTCACCATGTCCTTTTTAGAGACTTTCTCCTGGCAGGCCTTCATAACAAAAATATAAATATATAAATATAAATATTTATTCTGTATTTTTTGAAGTGTAATTAATTTTTCCACAGGCTTCTCTGTTTTGACTTAATGTATGTTAAAGAACTGATGACATGTATTATATGATGTTTGTTCCTGTTGTGTGCTGCTGTGTATCTGAGGTTATATTTAAATATTTTTAAGGCCTAATAAAGATCAGATTAGTATGTTTTGGATTTTGTGCTTTGGTGTTTTGGTCATTATGAAGCATTTTCTGTTTTGGCCATGATTTTGGCTGTTATTAGTTCTTCCTTTATAGCTTTCAAACTTTTACCCCTCGGTCATAAAAGACTGGACTGTGAAATTCATACTATAGGTGTATCCACTAAAACACTTGGACGACGTCAAATCTCAGCGATCTTAAACTCAAGGTCAGAGGTCAACTTATCTGAAAAACTAGATAAACAAATTTAACCCTTTCATGCATGAATTATGAGACCCTCAGTCACAATCTTTATCCTGAGTGTTTTTATTTCTCTTTGGACATTAAAAAAAAACTTCACTTGAAATTCTGTAGAAATTAATTCCTGTTTTCTGTTGGTAGTCATTTGCCTCTTGTGTCTTGTACTTTACTTCTCCTTTGTCTCATTATCTAGATTCTGTTAACCTGTTCCTCATGTTCCCCCAGTCGTGTTCACTTCCCATGATTAGCTTGTGAGTTGTTATAGCACTGCTCTTCTGTTCTTTTGTTAAATTGTCTCTCATTATTCTCCTTTTTGTTTTTTGGAATCTATGCTCCATGGCCTTCACAAACAAACGAAATAAAACTGCTTCCTTTTTGTTCAGTCCAGCCTGCCACCTATGTGTGCAGTTGTTTAGTGATAGATGTGTCACACGGATGCCTCATTCTGCAAACCGGACCCGAAGGATCCACTGTCAGCATTTTGGTTCAAGACAGTACAGCACAATCCCAGAGGTCCTGTTCCCATACCTACCAGGTAAGATGTTTTTTTGAGCAGCATGACTGGTCCTTCACAGTCTAGGGAAGGTGGTTTAATGTTGTAGCAGAGACTCTGCACAGCTTGTAAGATTCGAGGCACCACTGAACCAAAGCTAAATAGAGTTTTAAATCCTAGAAATCAGGGCAAAATTAAAGTAATAAAATAGAGAAAACAACTTCTTCTGTGTTCCTGGAACAACACAGGAAAAAAAATCCTCTAGCAACACTTTGCTTTGAAGAGAAAATACAAATGGAACTGAGGTTTAACACTAAATTTAAATAATGTCAGGAAGAGGTGTGAACTAAAGAGAGCTGGATGTGCACATAATCAACCAAAATAAAAACAAGAAACTATAAAATAATTCTAAATCATGATGTACCTAACATTAACTGAAAAGTCTTTTAAGAAAAATAAATATTTTTCTCTCACATAGTGCTCCATATTCAGTTTATTAAATGTGAAATATCTTTAAAAAAAATGTCAGAAAGGAACTGATTCTGGAAGGAAATGATCAGAATTAATAAACCCCACACGTCTGATTTCATTTCGTAACTCTGAAAGAAAATTTATCAGCAATCTTCACCTGTAAAAACATGACCAGGAGGCCAGACGAGCTCATGCACGAGTCTCCAAGGACTACAGTGGCTTGCAAAAGTATTCGGCCCCCTGAGTCAATACTTTGTAGAACCACCTTTTGCTGCAATTACAGCTGCCAGTCTTCTAGGGTTTGTCTCTACCAGCTTTGCACATCTACAGACTGAAATTCTTGCCCATTCTTCTTCAAAACAGCTCCAGCTCAGTCAGATTAGATGGGCAGCATTTGTGAACAGCAGTTTTCAGATCTTGCCACAGATTCTCGATTGGATTTAGATCTGGACTTTGACTGGGCCATTCTAACACATGGATGTGTTTTGTTTTAAACCATTCCATTGTTGCCCTGGATTTATGTTTAGGGTCGTTGTCCTGCTGGAAGGTGAACCTCCACCCCAGTCTCAACTCTTTTGTAGACTCCAAGAGGTTTTCTTCCAAGATTGCCCTGTATTTGGCACCATCCATCTTCCCATCAACTCTGACCATCTTCCCTGTCCCTGCTGAAGAGAAGCACCCCCAGAGCATGATGCTGCCACCACCATATTTGACAGTGGGGATTTCCGCCACACATAGCGTTTTGCATTTTGGCCAAAAAGTTCAATTTTGGTCTCATCTGACCAGAGCA
>VURO01011612.1:2578-17099 GCA_015108175.1 Pelvicachromis taeniatus
ACAAAAATTTCCTTTTTTTTTTTTTTTTGTTTTTTTTTTTTGTTTAGTGTCCAAATAAGACTTTGTGCTTGTGTCTTACTTGCTGCAGATCAGCAATTTCTGCTTTCTGTCTCTCCAGCTCCTCAAGCTGTGAGCTCTGCTGCTGTAACTTAGTCCTATGAGATAAAATAAGGTATCAGACACAAACACCGAAAAGAAGCAAGAAAAATGTACCCATATTCTAAGCCTGACACTTATTTTAGTAGTGGACCACAAAATAGGAACAGAAACTGAAAGTTGCCAAAAAGAAAATCAAGCTCAATCATTGACAGTTCACCATCTCACACCCCAGTTCAACTTTTATGCGAGTTTCAGATAACATACAGCCGCTCTTCATGTCCCAGTTGTGCCCTCTTACTGATGTAACTGTGGTGGTTTTGTAGCACAAACCCCACCTCAGGTTTTGCAGCTCTCTTCGGGCTGTCTCTTCACCCTGCTGGGTGCTGTGAAGTCGCTCCTCCCACTCCTCCTTCAGGGCTTGATCCGAGGCATCATGCAGCGCCCTCTGCTGTTCCAGTGCTGCAAGACGGTTCTCCAGCTCTAACCTAGCATGACACAAAATAGAAGAAATTAAATGAGATCAACAAAGAATCTTCAATAATTGATGGTGTAACATCGTTAACAGGTGGATTCAAACTGCAAGAACACATCCAAATCACACATCATAAAGCGTGAAGGCGACTCTCACTTTTCCTCATGCAGGGCTGCCATCTTACGGAACTCCTCCTCTCGAGCAGACTGCACCCTTCTCACCATCTCCCTCTCCTTTTCCACCAGCACTTTCTTGTGTCGTTCGACCGCTGCATTTAGCACCTCCACGTCTGCCTGCAGACCTGAGACAGAGTCACTGTGTTTGAGGGTGATAAAGGCTTTCCATTTTTAGAGAATGAGTAGATTTATTTTCCATGAGATCTCTTCTTTATCTCAGGAATCAGAAACTATCCGTATGGTTTTCAGATATTTACAATATAAAGTGAGGTTAAAGTGGGGCATGAAGACAGTTTTCTTGCATATTTCTGGCATGCTCTTTTAGGTGAGACAGCTGGATGAATGTGAAAAGAAGAGAAGCGATCCATACCATCATTCTGTCCCTGCAGGGTGTCTCTCTCTCTCTCCACCTCCCCTTTAAAACGTGAACACTCCAGTTTGACGCTGGCTATTTCCAGCTTATGTGAATGCTTCAGGCCTTCAATCTGATGCACAAAAAAACAAGTTCGATACAGCTTTATTTTCCCCCAAACAACGTCTTAACACAAATGTAAATAGTGAGACATCACAACATCCTAATGCTAAAAATCGTGAGCATAAAATGACACATTAATGGAGAGGATTTGGGTGTTCTCTCCCATGAAGCCATAATTTGACTAAGCATTAAAAAAAAAAAAGGCTGTTCGGGATTATGGTCATGAACGTTTCACACCCAGAAAACAAGTTTGAAGTAATCTTCTGCAAATCAGTCTAGTCTCCTTTACTTTCTCCACAGTCAGAGGTCAGGGTCAGAGGTCAAAGAGCAGTGTACCTGAGAGGTGAGAGAGCTGACCTCTCTCTCAGCTTTGTGTAGTCTCCCAGTGAGCTGGCTGCTCTGCTCGTGGCTCTGGTGAAGCTCGCTCTCCATGCGCTCCAGCTGCAGACGCAACGACTGGCGCTCCGCCTGTCACACCAGCATCAACCAATCAGATCCATCAGTCACGATGAACACAAATACTCCCAAAAATGGAAATGTGATCACTCTGCATCTACATTTGTTATAACAAAAAGAAATAAGCCACCTCCAGTGACTTCAGTGCAGCCTGAGACTCTGTCAGCTGTCTGATCTGGATGCGCTGGACATTCTCCGCCTGCTGACCCGAATTTTCCTTCTGGGCTCTAAGCTCAGCCACCTCTGCCTCCAACCCCTTCAGCCGCAGGTGGAGCTGAGCTTTCTCTCTCAGAAGAGCCTCTACTCGTTTGCCATCACGCAGCACGTCTGAACCTTGATACCGAGCCACCAGCTCTTCTCTGTCCTTCTCCAGACGGGAGACCTGACAGTACAATAGTACAAGTTTAAGAACTTATTTATTTCGACGCGGTGGGGGTCATAACAAATTAAAATCACTCCTCTCCTTACTACACACAAACCAGCTCACCTCCGCCTCATAGCGGATCTTCCTCTCCTCCAGCACACGAGCGTGTTCCTCTTTCTGATGGTCAAACTGGGACTTGAGAAATGTGTACTCATACCGCAGCTTGTTGTACTCAGACCTGTACTTCTCCGTCTCCTAGAAGAGAGAAGAGATCAAGTACAAAAATGGAAATTAGCTGCTCTTCCCTTTACGTGGGCTTTAAAGAGGACTTTCAAAAGGCAATCAATGCTAGCATCTCTTGTTGCTATGGACTTTATATGCATAAGTGTTAAATAGCACCAGCATTTCACTATAACCCATTTTTGGCAATTTAGTCACGTGCATTATCATCAACAAACTAAGAAAAATGATATAACAGTTCACACGAAAAAGCATCTTGTTCCAGTACTTCCAGTTATACTGATCCCCACATGAAGAATGTGACATCTCCCAAGAGAAGAAATACATTACTATTCGCTTCAAATAAGCAGATGCAACACATTCATCGAGTCTTTGCCTTTACATATCCAGCGCTCTTGAGCATATGTTGACAGCTTTTAACAAGTTCATTGGGCTGCCCCTTGGTGTACTGTGCAAGATAATGCAGGCAGTCGCCAGCATTGCCAGTCTTTGCTTCTATGACCTGTTCAAACGAGCGCATAAAAGCCTGAAAATGCAAAGGATCGCCATCAATCTCCCTTTTGGGCAGTAAAGAAAGATTTTGCTGATGGACCAACATACGAGTTAATTCATTTTGTTTTTCCATAATGGAAAACAAATGGACAACAGATTTTCATTGGCTACTGGATAGTAAATGGACTGATTCTTATACAGCGCTTTTCTACTCTCCCGGAGTACTCAAAGCGCTCTATACAACAACCACATTCACCCAATCACACCCATTCATACAAGCAATATTTTTCTATTTTCTTAGTGAAAACTAATACTCTGCCAGATGCACCGGAGAGGAGAGCAACTTGGGGTTAATATCGTGCCCAAGGATATTTGGCATGCAGACTGGGGGAGCGAACCGCAGTAGCCGACCTGCTCTACCACCTGAGCTACAGCTTGGATGAGCAGCTTGTGGCTTAGACAAAGATGGAATTGGTCTAAAGGCGTCAGAAGGCCCCATAGGAGAGGGTGCAGGCCTTTCCTTTTTTATATTCTGTTGCATTGATTTTACTTGAAGCTCTGCATTCCCAGTGATTGCATTTCCTTTTGTAAGCGTCTGTGGAAGAAAAGTCTCTGCATCCGCATTAAGAATATCAAGCCTGTTTCTTTTTATTTTAAAATATGATTCCATTCCATTAGATTTCCGTGAAGCAACGCTCCGCATAGTGGATCCATTTCTCAGCACATTCACCTTTGCAACAGTTGCGGCTATATCTGCTTCAAGCTGGAGTTGTTCTTTCTTTCACCTCAATTGCTCCTCCTGTTCTTCAAGAGAGTGTGTTTCTTTAAGCATATTTTGACGTGCGAGCAAGGCGGCCATTTCAGCTTCCGCCCTGAGACGTGCAGATGAAGTAGATGATACTCTTGAGCTTGACCTACTTCCTTGATTTGACACACTGTCGGATGGCAACACGTCATCATTAACATAATTCTGGGGATTAAAAGATCATTGAGGTTCTTTTCCAATATGCTCTTGCACCTCCACTTCTCCTCCCAGGGAAGTTTCCTGTGACTGTGCTTTGTCAGGTGATGGCCTGCTTGAACGTTTATCAGTTTCAGAAAGCCATATCTTAACATCCTCCAAAAAGCCTTCATTGTATTTAGCAATGCTTGAGAATCATGTATTTTGTTTATCTTTCTCTTCAAATGGGAGTAGAGAAAGCAGAGAGTCATGCAATGCACTGGCATCTTTAAACAGGTGTGTTAACTCATCAAACTGTGATTTTTATCATCTTTCATTAGCTCTTTAAGAGACAAAATAATACTTTTCATTTTGTTTACACGCCTTTTCCGATCTGTTTGAATGGTTTCAATTTTATTTGCAAGATCTTTCTCGGTGAGGGCAATTAATCCTTTATCTTTTTCAGGTTTTCCAACAACAGATGCAGCTTGTGAGCCACTCATTTTAAGCATTTAACATAAGCACCATGCCAATATCCAAAGCACAGGCAACAGCAATTCCTTCAAAGTTCAGTTGAACACCCACAGAGCCACAGCACACACATACACCAAAATCCAACTGCAAACGTAGCAGGGGGGCGTGTCACCACAACATCTCCGTGTGGTCGGAATCCAAACAAACAATACGCAGCACAAAACACAGTTTACACACCTTCTCTGTCAGACAAGCCACTTTTGTGGGTGTAGTGGCGGCGGTGTGTGAGCTCGCGTCGGCGTTTAATCTGCGCTGATAGCGGGAGGCTCCATTGCTTTTTGCTGACAAATATTGGCAACTGCCAAAACCTTTGAGCCACCGAGCAGCTGAATAGGGGAATAATGTTGACGCACCTGCTGTACAGACGTTACTCCAAAGTTCCAATTTAAAAACTCCTTTATTTATTATCCAAAATTTATTATCCTTTAAATTCCATCAAAAACAGTGATCAAAACATTCCAAGAATGAGCGGTCAGCAAAAGTCGACTTCCCCCATCACCCACTCATTCAAACAATTCCCTCAGGCCACGAACAGGTGATATAGCAATCACTACTACTATTATCAACACCACGTGACCCAAAGCTACGCCTACCCACAACAACTGTTATAGTAATAATAATAATAATAATAATAATAATAATCACAGTGCCTGACCTCCTCCAGCTTGTTGAACCGGTCTCTGACTGGAGCCTCCATTTCCTGCTGCACCTGAGCTCTGAGTAGCTCCAACCGCTGAGGGGTTATCACCTTTTAAACACACATGCACGCACAGAAAGAGTATCATGAGGAAATAAATGTCACTTTATTTGGGTGTCTTAGATATTTAAGAAATTTTAGAGGGAACAAAAGCAGGAACGTTAAGCTTCACTGTCTAAGACTTCCCCTCATCTTGGGGGTGGTGTACCTGAAGACGAAGCTCTTCCAGGTCCCTGGCTTTGTCCAGCAGCTCTGCACGCAGCTCGGCAAACATCAGCTGCAGTTTCTCCTGCTCAGACTGTTTGTCACTCAGCAGGCGCTTCAGCTCAGCCTGTGCCCGTATGTACTCATCCTGCAGGCTGCACAACAGACAAACAAGAGAATAACTCAAATCCACCCCTGACACACTTATTACAATCTTTTGTCCTCTCCTAAATTTCCCCATTTTTAGCAGTGTTGGTAGGAAGATAGCATTTTGTTTCCAAGTGATCCTTACACAGACATATAGTATCATTAAGTATCAAATAAGGTTTGTTTTCACCTGGTATGTTCCGCCTTTAATATCTGGTAATTTTTCCTGTGGTTCTCACTCTTCATCCTCTCGTCAATCAGCATCTTCTGCAGCTCGATCTCTGCTCCCCCCAATCCAGTCGACAACCCCAGCATGGCTGCAGACTTCCCCATCCCTGGTTCCAAGGTTGGGAGATGAGGAGCCGACTGACTAAGGGTGGAGGAGTTCATCTCTCCTCTACAGGAAGAGACCAAAAAATAAAAAAGGTTGGGTAAACCAAGCAAAGGAACAGAGGTTGTCAAAAACGAATTCCTTGTAATGGTAATAAAACTGCTGCAGTCTTCGTATGTGTAGTAAAGCCAGAGATGACTTGATGGCTTTGTTGTCAGTTAGTAACCATGGTGGATTTACGAAGAACCTCCCCAGCTACTTATTAAAATCACAGCCTCTTAGCATTGAAAGCTCTGCATCTGTCTCAAGTGATTAGCTGGCTGCTGGCTCTGCTGTAGATACCCAGGGGCCGTGATTGCCACTGCTACACCACTTCAGCCTCTTGTTATTAAGCACCCTGACTAATCCTAAAATCATTTCAGACTATTTACAGTTGTTCAAAAATTAAATGAAAAAGCGGAACCATGAACTTGGCTCACTTCAGTTAAGTTGAACTTACACAAACAATAGTAATGTTCACTCTGATAGTTGGTGAAAGGTCTTCGAAATTAGCTCTGTTCACAACAGCTACAGCTAATATTACAAATAATTTTCTTAGATTTCAAAACATGTTCCTTGATTTTTGAGAACATTGTCCTGCTTTGATTTTAAATATCGCGCCGCAAGACCCGCGACGTACATGCTAACTAGCCGCTCCAGTGTGTCCGTTCGGACACTCACTATTTCCGCCGTTTTCTTTTTTTCGCCTGGGAAAATACTGTGCATCACTTGTTATGATTAACACTAGTATTCCAGCTAAATTTCTAACAAAAATAAGACGTAACTGAAATTAATCTCTTTAAGCTGTTGTCTACAAGCTACCTTTGATTGGCCATAATGCTAGCTCTAACTTACTACACATAATATTATGTAGATCTCCTTGCACATTTCTATGTGTAGCGACGGAATAGAAACCCATAAAGCACTGTTACAATGTTTTCCCCAGAGGTGAAAAGGTGGTTGCCGAACAACACTTACCTCCAGAGTTAGACTTTTTTCTTACTTGCTTACTAGCTATTTATTGTGCTAGCTAGCTAATCTGTAAACTACAAATTGTGGGGTCATGGGTAGTGTGTCCAACGAGTTTCTCGCGAGATTGATTTCAACTTGCACGATACCTTTTCTAAAGGACGCTAAAATGATACCGGTGTAATCTGTAAAACTGGCTAAACATATCTCTTATGAATGATATCAGGTTATTCTCCTGTCGCAAGCTGCAATTAGTTTTTGGCAAAGTGACGTTTATATATTCTTAATTTATCCAGCTTAAACGATCATTTTAATTGACATTAAATGTATTTATTTAGCAAGAGCTCACTCGCCCTTTTATGGTAAATAGTTATAAATAGTTGCAGATGTATCAATAAACTTTTATTATGTAATTATTTAAAAACATCTGCATTTGCGCCATTCTTCCCCTATATTATCAAACGTATGTAATGACAACAATATATTTAGCTCTTTGTTTGCGGCATAGTTTTTTTTTTTTAAGTCTAGTCTCCAGATCGTTAATTAGTAGTTCATTTTCATTTGTATGTTTTACTGATTGGTGTTTCCTAATTTTTGCTCTCTGTGGTTTTATGTCTGTGTTGGCAGTGAGCGTATGTACTTATGTTTAAAAGATCAACTACGTAAACTTGTCTGATGTCACACGCACGTCTGCCGTTTGTGAAAATTGTATATTTGACTCCAAAATCATGGCACAAAGGCTGTAAAATGGATTTCAACCTTCCCCGGTTAAACTGGAGCAGTGGATGATTGTTCAGAATGATCAACACAGATACTTCAATTCCTTCAACAAACAGCGTTGCTCGGATCCTTCAGCCTCTTATCTAAGTCTTCATCCCTGACACTTTCAATTTCAGAGAAAAATTCGGATTTCAAGGTGTCACGTCCCCATTATTGTTCCTCGTTTCCACGCCGCTCCACATGCTGTCCTTCAAGTAAAGGATTGTTCCGTGTTTTCAATGGGGTGGTAGTGGCATAGCACTTAGGTCGAAGGACTAACAACCGGGTTTCCGGGGTTCGAGACCACCCTTCTCCACTGCCTTCCCCTTTATGCGACCCTAACCAAGGGTTGTGTAGTTGCGTCGTTTTTATTGTATATCAGTGCTGGAGTGTGCAAGTGTTGAATTTTATATTAGGAATCACCGATTCTAATGTCCACTACGTCCTTCTGAGCCTGCGCACTTTGGTTCACGGGATAGTGCCGTTCCCTCTTCTCATTCAAGCAGCCGCAAAGCTGTATTTAAAACATGCTCAGGTTTGGTTCAGGTTTGGTAATACCCTCAGCTTCTTCCAGCTGAGAGTATTAAAACTAGGATCCGTGATCGTCTCAGCAGAGCTGTAGAAGGGTGTCAACCTATCAGCAGGCTGGCATCTGCTCCATTGTGTGAGGAAGAACGGGAGGACCAGATGCCACAGCGCCACAAAATAATCTCCATCATACTGCTCATGTGCATGTTTGTAATCAAACGGCCAGACAGTTTCCATGAGCATGACACGAGGGCCTGAAAGGACCTGTGCTCATAGATCAGCACCATGTAGACGGATTGGTCTTCAATGGGGAACACCAGAAATGGTAGGTCCACCAGTGGCGCCTTGTTCTTTTTGCAGATAAGAGCAGGTTTACACTGAGTACATGTGACAGATGTGGAAATGATGAACCTTTGGGACAGGACATGCAACACTACCTAATATAACCACAGGCTGACCAGGAGCCCCTTGATGCAGGTCTGGAAGGATATCCCCTATGGCAATATCCACGTCTCATCTGGGAGCATGTCCAGAAGTTGGGGGGTGTGGTGTAAAAACACTCCTGAGCAACATTATGACACTAGCTGGATCAGTCTGTGATTAACGCTGACTTTTTTACCTTTAAGAGAAAAGGAAGCTGCACCAGTTCGTCTGGCATTAACCATGACATGTCCTGAGTCAATTAAATCATCTATTTTCTCCCATTCTGATGCTGTTTGAACTGCAGCAGGTCATCTCGTTCATGTCTACACTCCTAAACACTGACCTGCTGTCGTGTTATCGATTAGATACTTGTTTTATTGATTGTGACCAGTGAGTGTATATATGGCACCTGGAAGCTCATGCTGATGCTGTCCTGTTATCAACTACATTATTGTTTTATAGTGGAGCATAAACAGGTTGTAGAGTGGAGAATTACTGATATTTTCACTATAAGGTGTTCAGCCTGTCAGCATGTGCTGACATCTGGATGATCGAAAGGACTGGAAGAACATCATGAGGTCAAATGAGACCAAAATAGAAGTCTTTAGTATAAACACACTCACTCACCGTGTCTGGAAGGGGAAGAATGCTGATTTGCATCCCAAGAACACCATACCCACTGTGAAGCATGGGGGTGGAGACATTATGGGGCTTTGGGGCTGCTGTTCTGCAAAGAGGTCAGGACGACTGATCCGTATTAGGGAAAGGATGAATGAGGTCATGCGTCGTGAGATTTTGGGCAAAAACCTTCCATTATTGAGAGCATTGAAGATGAAACTTGGTTGGGTCTTCCAGCATGACAATGATCCCAAACACACCGCCTAGGCAGTGGAGGCGTGGCTACATAAAAAGTATTTCAAGGTCCTGGAGTGTCCTAGGCAGTCTTCAGACGTCAATCCAATAGAGAACCTGTGGAGGAAGTTGAAAGTCCATGTTGCCCAGCAACAGCCCCAAAACATCACCGCTCTTGAGCAGATCTGCACGAAGGAATGGGCCAAAATACCAGCAACAGTGTGTGACCTCTGTCATTGCCAACCAAGGTTACATTACAAAGTATTAGAGGTGAACATTTGTTACTGCACAATTATTCAAATCAATTCTTTAAACATTATACAGTGTGATATCCTGGAGTTCACATTCTGTCGCTCACAGCTGAAGTGAAAATACAGACCTCATCTTTTTAAGTGGGACAACTTGCACAATCAGTGGCTGCCAAATACTTTTTTGCCCTACTGCACAGTCTGTGGCATTGCCCATATAGCTCATAATAACCCATATATTACCACAGCTGTTTCACACATTTACCACATTCAACAAAACATGTTGCAGCGACTCTTTATATTTTAACAAATTCTAACCATGTATTTGAGTACAACTTTTTTTATTATTATTATTATGATTATTATTATTGCAGGCCACATTGTTAAGTTATACACAGAATACACTTCATCACCTGTGAGACCTGAGCAGCCTGCAAACATCTGCAATTAAATACCAGAAGAAGCTGTTGCTGATCCAGAGCAACAAAACAGACCAAACATGCTGCACCGGCGCACACACAGGTGCTACAAATGCAGCCGGCAGGTGATTGTAGCTTGAGTGCCTTTCTTTACATCCTATCCACTGCCACTAATGATTGTCATTAGAAACTCTGTGCACTCTCTGGTCACTTCTTTAGCAGTGAAAAAATAATTTTACCCCTTTTTTTTGTTTGTTTGTCGTTATATTTGCTCCAGTAAGAATTTCACCCAGCGTCTGTAATAACTGCCTGTGGCCTGTAGATTAATGAGGTTCATGCAAAGCTGCCAGTGTCCTCTTTAGGACAGTTACAGGCTGATGACGTTTGCTGCTGCTATGACGACATTTATATTCATGAATCTTCAAGGAAACAAACTTGTCCAGATTGATTATAATCTGAACTATAAAAACAACACAATATACTCAGTGAAACTCTAATGGCTAACTGATTAAAACCTATATATGGATGAGAGCGAGACTTTTATTAGAGGAAAATGAAACGGGTAAAAAGTGTGGCAGCTTTACTGCACCTGGTCCTAACACGATGGAGAAGATGGCAAAGATGGAATACCTTTCACCCAGTACATGACTTCTCTGTTTTCTGTGGCTATGTGAGAATATTGAAATTAAATTTCATGTCAGAAACAGGTTCAGAGTGCATGGCTTTTGAGCTTGCTAATAAAAGCACTGTAATGTGCTACACATGAGATAAATGAAGTGAAGACAACAATGAAAAAATCAAACTGAACTGATGTAGACGTGTAACGGAAATGTTTGCAGTAACATGTAGCTGAGCACAACACAAAAACATGAGCGACGTTGCTGACACTTCATAACCTTTGTGGGACCCGTGGGTCCTGCAAAAGGACCACTCATGCTTCCTTCTCATAACCCGGCAGTGGCTGTTCAGTAAACACTAAGGCGTCGTCACGTGTTCCTGAATACATTTCAAACAATACTTGCAGTGTTTTCTCCATCTTATAATAATATAATCATTACTAAACAAAACTAAAACAGACCAGTGGCTAAACAGCCTGTGAAAATGTAAATCTATTTACAAGGTAAAAATTAAATAGATTAAAAATAAATTTAAAAAAAAAAACTATTGGGAAATAGATTTGTCAGCATCCTGAGTGAAAAGTCCTTTCCCTAAAACATTTTCAGCTGGAGCTGCAAGAAGAAAAAAAAAACAAAAAAACAATTACAAGTGTCCACTTTGAAAAGTAAATGAAGCTGAAAAGCTCAAAACTCTGATCACCTGTCAGCAGCATCATTGTCAGCCTCAGCAGTGCTGTCAGCTTTGGATAGTGATGTTCGCAGTGTACTGGGATCTAAAAAGCACAGAAAGAGGAGGTTGGTACATCCATCGCTTCAACTTGAGAGGAAGTTAAAAAAAACAACAACTAAATTTAAAGAAGAAAAAAAAAAAAAAAAAATTGAAGCTGCTCCACCTTGAATCCAGCGGATCTGCGTGGCTGGGCCGTAGCCTTGCTCGTTCTTTGCAGCAATCCGGAAGACGACAGCTGGTCGGTTGGAAGCAGAGCTGTCGATGTGCGCGTTGTCCAGGTGGCTGGAACTGACCGAGCAGGATGTCTTGGTGCCACGGTATATCCGGATGAACGCCATCTGACCCGGCCGATCCGAAGTGGATGAGCGGCTCTTCCTCACTGCCATGTACATGGAATACTCCAGGATCCGGCCCGATGGAGATGAGGGAGCCTCCCATGTGATGTGGACTGAATCAGTGGCCTACATGCAAACGAGACAGAAAAGCACATGAAATACATTTTACAGTTTTCCTGATCTTTGCACCTATATTTCTTGATACTGTGTGTCACACCTTGGTAATCTTAACAGCAGAGGGCGCTCCAGGGAAGCCAGGCTGGCAAGTTTTGAATTCGCTGACTGGGCTGAAATCTCCCTGGCCTAAGCAGTTGATGCCTGCAACTCTGAACCTGTACATCTGACCGGTAGCCAGCTCCTGCTTCTCTCTGCCCTGGTAGTCCTGAGGCCCCGGCAGCTTCTTCTGAAGGCAGATGAAAAAGGAGAGAGCAGAGCGAGCACGCGAGGGTAAGCTGTAGTTCATATGTGGTTTCTTCATAAACACCGTTCACTTCTGGTTTTTACCTCCTTAGTGTTCGTTGCCCGGCTGTTGATGGCAGACGTCACCTGGTCACCATCAGCAGGTAGGTAGTAGTGGCTGACCTCAGAGAAGAGTGCTTTGAACACGCCAACATCAAACCACACAGTGTTGTCTGGATTCTGCCGAACCTGAAGGTGATGGCTTGTGGTGTTAGTATGAAGCTGAGGGGCAGGGTTAAACATTCACCTTCAGAAGAAAATCTGACCTGATCCGTGTGGGCATAGAAATCTGTTGTCTTGTCTGCAGAAACCGGCTGTTTGCCTATAGAATGGTAAAACAATCAACACCTTTTAAAATCCTCCTCAGTCAAAAGTCACTGATGTTCGAGCATAAGAGCCACCATGACCTGACTGGAGCTCAGCTGAGCTGCTGAGATCTGCTGCTGCCGTCTCCTTCCAAGCAGCTACAAACAGCACGCACAGAAACACTGTTTGAAAGTGTGGACAATTTTCTAAAAATAAAAATCCTGCTTTGGAGAAAAATGTAATTAAATTCTATCCGATTCAGTAACGCAATCTGATGTGGCCTGCAAATTTGAAAGTGGACCTATTAAGCATTTACATTCGGTCATAAACAGTGCTGTGCCTGCACCAAAGCTGACTATATGATAAATAAGGATCATTTGAACTGTAACTTAAGGTTGAGCGACTGATTGGAAATATTTTTACATATTGCCCAACAAAGCTACTCTAGCATACTGTTGTATTTTTCAAGTTAAGTCTGACATTAGCAGTCATAAAATTAAACTTCATCTGTGCAGCCATGTTTCTGCTTTGTATGTGACACACTTCCTGTTCTGTTCTGTGTGAAACAACACAAGCACGTTGCTTCAGAGTGAGTACACAACCTTTATTTTGGAAACATGCATGTAAAACTATGTAGTTCATCACCTGTTGCATGCTACAACTTGAAGGGTTTATACAATGTGGCGGAATTCGTTTTTGTCTATGCACGTCATTTGTTTATGGTATAGAAAGTTTGGCAGAGATGTGTATGGAGGAGGCTACTGACAGGTGCAGCATGATCAGCACCCTCGGAAGCAGAAAGAGGTTGGTGCAATGATTGCAACAATTGTTTGTTTTATTTAGGAGACAGAAAGGTTGTTTTTAATTCATTTTAATTGATTAAATGCTGGAACATGAATTGTTTGAAGGTGCTGATTTATGTCAATGTCATGATTTGAGTTTATCAAGACAGTTTTATGGAGTGAAATGTGAACAGTCCTTCATTTTTTAACCAAAGCTTTTAATGGCATTTGTTTATGCATTTTTATAGTTCTCACGGTGCCATATGGTCGGTGGTTTAAGCGGTGAGAAATAAAGTTGCATCAGTCGAAGCTCTCTGCGTTACGAGTGGTGAGTCCAAGTGGGCAGCTACAGTAGGGACTGGTAACAGCAGATAGCTTCCCCTCCCTGACCCTGCGTCAGCTGAGGCTTCCTCCTATTAAAGGAAGTTTTTCCTTCCCACTGTCATCAAGTGCTTGCTTCTGGGGCTCATCTGATTGTTGGGGGTTTCTCTGTATTATTGTAGTGTTTATCTTACAATATAAAAGTGGCTTGAGGTGACTGTCGTAGTGATTTGGGGTTACATAAACAAAACTGAATTGAATGAACGAGCATAAACCACCTGGTAAGAGACTTACTGCATTGCTTTAGGTTAGAGTCCTCTTTCAAGTCTCTCCCATCAATCCTCCCACCCTGTGCTTGGCTGTCTGCTGAGCCATTGGAAGAGTTTGCTGAAGTATCCTGCTGCACAGAAGCACCCTGAAAAAGGAGAACATTTAAGCACTATGTCTGGACTGCTGGTGTGTTAGTGTGGCTGTATGTTAGTGTGTGTGTATTAAATCATATCTATAGATAGTCCTGGGTGATACAATGATAAATACAGTTATTGTGAAATAACTTTTCCTCAGCGTTAAGATAAAGTCAGTAGAGCTCATTCCAGCCATGTTTTGAAAGATAACCCAAAAAGCTGATGAGATCAACACTGAGCTGAACTAATGATGTGGCTGATCTGAGCCACAGCCACATAATTTGAAGCTGAAGCACTGTGTAGGACTGACAACCGGAAAGAGCGCACGCGATATTTGGGTGACTGTAGCTTCGTACACCAATAAGAAAGAGAAAAAAAAAAACAGGGGAAAAAGGTGACTTCTTGAAATACTGAAGTCACTTGGATGATGAAACGTTCCTCCCACTGACAACGCAACGACCATTTCCGGCATTTCCTTAAATGGATGATTGGGCATGGATTAACACCGACTTCTCAAAGTGTCTTTACTACTTTTTTTTGTATGTAGGAAACAAAATGAAAATGAATATATATGCCAACATTAACACGTATATAACAATAATTATAAAATTATAGTTATATAATATTTTCTTTTGTATTAATAACAAATGCATTTATTTGAAATTGAATTCACTTTGTTTTTTCGACTGACCAAAACATTTGT